>VMDR010010846.1:0-29797 GCA_007922815.1 Macrotus californicus
TACCACTTTTTTGCAGAAATTATTTTTTACTCTCTCAGTGTTTTATACAATAATATTTAAATGAGTTTACATTCTGTAAGTGTAGGTCATCCCATTATAGAGAAACAGAAACATTCTGTGAAATAGAAGAAATGATACGGAATTGTGAAACCCATAGAAATCAGTCAATAGTGTGACAGCCATTGGGTATATGCCCTTGTTGACTTGTACACATAAACCAAGAACATGATATTCTAGAGTAAAAAGCAGCCTCTGTGTATTTATCCCCTGAAAGATACCAGACACTGAGCTGGGCATTCCCACAAATTGACTCCAGTCGTCTCAAGAACCTGCGAGTTGGGTAGCCCTGTCTGTTCCTATAGAAAGAAACTGGAGATTCACAGGGGAGCAATACCCTTAGTGAGATGAAGAGTGAACACTCTGTCCAGGTGCAGTCATTCCGGAGCCTAACTCTTTTCTGGAGCTTTTCATTTGAAATCATCTGTCCTAGATTTTTTGGTTCTGTGTCCTTTGAAAAAGCCATATGATCTCACTCAAGTCTTGACTTGCTATTTGCAAAATGAAATTGTTACCATTATCTTATCATCTCTGGAGGTCTTGAGGAAATGTAGATGACATACTATATGTGAAATGTTTACAACCTACAAAAGATTTATGTAACTATAAAGTATTAATACTACATTTAGAGAGAATGCATTGAGTTAAAAATACATCTTTTTTACTTTTATTTTTATATTTCTTTTCTTATTATTGTTATTCTATTACAGTTGTCCCAATTTCCCCCCTTTGCCCTCCTCCCCCAGCCCACCCCCTGCTCCCACAGTCCATCCCCACACTGCTGTCCATGCCCCTTCCCCTTCTTTCCACTCTTATCCCCTCCCCACTTCCCTCTGGCAGTTGTCAATCTGTTCCATGTTTCCATGTCTCTGGTTCTATTTTGCTTGTTAGTTTATTTTGTTTATTAGATTCCTCTTATAACTGAGCTCATATGGTATTTGTCTTTCACCACCTAGCTTATTTCACTTAGCATAATAGTCTCCACTTCCATCCTTGTTGTCACAAAAGGTAGGAATCCCTTTTTTCTGCTACACAGTATTCCATTGTGTAAATGTATCACAGTTTTTAATCTACTCATTTACTGATGGGCACTTAGGCTGTTTCCAGCACTTGGCTATTATATATGGCATGGCCATGAACAATGGGGTGCATAAGTTCTTTTGAATTGGTGTTTCAGGATTCTTAGGGTATATTCCCAGCAGTGGAATTACTGGATCAAAAGGCCATTCCATTTTTAAAGTTGTGAGGAAATTTCATCCTGTTTTCCACAGTGGCTGCACCAGTCTGTTTTCCCACCAACAGTGCACTAGGGTTCCCTTTTCTCCACAATCTCACCAGCAGTTGTTGTGCATTGATTTATTTATGATGGCCATTCTGACAGGTGTGAGGTGATATCTCATTGTGTTTTTAATTTGCATCTCTAATTTGATATTTAATATTTTACAGTGTGCTCACCCCACTAATATTTTTTACTATATTTCTCTTAACCTTTTTACCCATCCCCCATACCCCTCCTCTCTGGCAATCATCATTTTGATCTCTGTTTCTATGAGTCTGCTTTTATTTTGTTTTGTTTGTTCATTAGTTTTGAGTTTTTAGATTCCATACATAAATGAAATTACATGATATAAAATGTTATATCAATAAGAATATAATTTTAGAACTCAACATATTATTAATTTGAACCATAGATCTAAAAAATACAGATATATGTGGATGGATGGATAGGTAGGTAGGTCGGTACGTAGATGGATGGATGGATGGATAATATTGATGTCACATATATTTTTACTCATGAATTACATCTAAAAACACATAAAGAAATATAGACATACTTATACATGCATACATACGCACATCTGGTGTTGGCCTAGGAATCATGATCTTCTCCTTTACATGTTCAAGGAATTATAAAACCAATTTATGCATTAAAGAATGCTTACCTAATATATTGACCTTATCATATATACTCTAAAGTAATCGATTATAGATGAATATAAAATCAACTTCCCTGCATGCTCTTACTCCTGTCGGTTTCCTTGCTTTGTCTGAGTAGGAAAGCTAGATAGTGCTTGTGATAAGGAGCATTCTGATTCCCACCGATTCTTACATTGCTTTGAAGACTGCATCTTCTTTCTAGTAGAGTTCATCACTTCACAATTTAATTTTTCTGTTTTCCTTGAGGGATTTTATTACTTGTACCTCTGTAAGCTTATTAAATGGTACCTACTTCAGAGAATTATTTAAAATATACCTGCCTTTTCCAACTCTTTTACATATAATTATAATATATGTGCATACATATATAGCTTAAAATATTTATGTACTTGATGCGGACTCTGGTCAGTGTGTTGTGGCTGCAACAAACAAATTCACATGGACTACAGATGTCCTGTGGAGAAAAAGGGACAGCATGGCTGCTCTCTGAGTGAGAGAGAGAGAGGGACCCAACCCCTGCCTGGACAGGCTTTTATTGATTTTCTGGGCACATTACATCAGGATGGTCCTTATTTACTATGCACGGGTTCGCTTTAGGTGGTTACCTTTTATAGATAACAAAGGAAAGAATGTTGCCTGTTACTTCAAAGAGAAGGATGTTGCAGATGCAAGGGGAAAAGTGGTTGAACTGGTTACACTCCATCCTTGGGAGGATTCGGGCAGATTGCAGTAAACCTTTGCTGCTTCAGTTCAGGGTGAGGGAGTTTTAGCAAGAGCAAGCCTCAAAGCGGCCTAGGTACAATGCAAGCCTGATTCCCCACGGGAGACCTATTCATGGGTTTGGCTCCTGTGTGCCCACTCACTCCCTGCTGGCTGTCCAAGTCAGAGGCTGGGCTACATTTGCCAAGTGGATCGGTTTCCTATATGTACTCATTTTTATTAATATATAATAATAGACTAAGTTCTAAATAACATTTTATCATCAGCGAACAGTTGAATATGTTCCATGAACTCTCGTAACTATAAATCTATTTAGATAGCCAGATGGGGTCGTTAGTCAATTTAACATATGAAATCATTCATCTATTGCCTTGACATCTTGTTTGAGTTCTTTGAGGACAGAAGCCATCATTTTTTAATCTTTATTTCTCTAGTGCCTAACACGATGCTGACATAAATGGGAAATTTTGTGTGGCCTTGTATAAAGAATGTCTCTGCCACTTTTCTTATCAGTAGGAGGACACTCACAGCTGGAGGTTTCTGGGAAGGTGATATGCCAGACTTATCTTTTTGAATTTTAACCTCAGGAATATAATAAGTATTGCCCCTCATGTGAAATTTCCCTAGCTCAAAAGTATTTAGAAATGTGGAGTGATTGATGACATTACTTTATGAAATTATTGTGCAATTAAAGAAAAATTTTAATAAGCTAATAATCATGAAACTTGTTTGTTAACCTTATAAGATACAAAATTAAACACCACATTCCAACTTTGTTTGTAAAAAAGACAAGCAGCAAACAAAGGCACACAAAAAATCGAGGAGAGAGACGTAAAGTGTTAAATGTAGTGGGATTATTAGAAATTTTATATTCCCCACATGTGAATATTTCATTTTATACTCTGAGATATTTTCTAATTGTTTTACTAGACAAGGTAGAAATAATTTCAGAACCTTTTGAGAACTAGGCACAGTAGTTAGACAAATTAAGTACACTTGTTATAATACTTATAAAGTTTTCTCGAGAAAATGGCTGAATTCTGTGGCCTAGTGGGCCAGTCGTCCCTGAAATTAAACAGACCTGCCTGGTTTCTGATACAACTGGACAATCACAGGCTCCTCCCCCTTCTCCTCTCCCTCCCTCATTTTCTCTGTCTCTTTTACACATACATAAAATACACACAGAGTGACAGACTACATAGAACTGGCAGGATGTATGCCCTTTGTAGGTAGACAGCTCTCTAAAGCCAAAGGAGATGAACTAGGTACACAGTGCTTTCTCCTAAATTCATTAGACAGCAAGTCACCCCCTCCCTGGAGTGGAGAGAGTAATGGGAGACAGAAAAATCAAAACTGTTACTCTAACAATAGAAAGTCCTTCATATGGAAATATGAACAGTTGGATATGACATTTCCTTTTAAGTTGTTCCTTAAAATCTCTATTTCTGTATTCAAACTTTAGTTAACGTTTTAAAAACAAAAGTTGGAACAATAATCTATCTCGCCCTTGAAAGTTTGACT
This sequence comes from Macrotus californicus, assembly GCA_007922815.1. Taxonomy (NCBI): domain Eukaryota; kingdom Metazoa; phylum Chordata; class Mammalia; order Chiroptera; family Phyllostomidae; genus Macrotus; species Macrotus californicus. The sequence continues at coordinate 4,237 of VMDR010010846.1, forward strand.
CTGTGGGAAGGAGTGTCAAAGAGTTTGAATCCTGGTTTAAGGCCTGTGTTTTTCCTGTTTTCCTCTACTTTCATGGTGGTTCATTAGGAGAGAGATAACGGTAGCAACTGATAGCGGGGGGGGGGGGGGGCATGGGGCCTGAGGAACAGTGAGACAGAGAGAGACAGACAGAGAATAGGTCTGCTTTATTGTTTTCCTCATTTTTCCTACCTTTCGGGTGAATTTTACTTCATTGCAACAAAACTGTTTGTGTATCACACGCACTTTTTTGGCTACCACCTCATTGCACAAATGCCAAGCACATTACCTAAATTAAGAGTGTAACACATTTTATTTCTGCAGCTTAGTTAGAAGAAGGAAAGAAAACAGTAGCCACTATAGTTTTGTTTACAGCAAATACTTATTGAGCCAAAAGATATGGAAGTCATTTTTTTAAATGAGCAATTAAGAATCAAAGAACCTAATACTATGATCCAGTAGCAGATATTTAAATTTTGAAATGTTCATCAATTAAGTTGAGGAAAGTGTGCCTGAGAAACAGGAGTTACTTTTTCTGCAAGTTTTCTGTAATAAAATATGGCTGGTGCACAGCAAGTGATGGGTAAAGCTGGGAGAAAAAGCTAAATCAGTAGTTTCTTAATCCCGGCTAACCGTTATAATCACATTACAGTTCTTAAAATACACCAATGGGAGGTCACTCAAGGACAATTAAATGGAGTTGTTACCAGCCCATACCAGTTGTTACCATAGTACACATTCAATAAATCAGAGCTATTATCATTACTAATCATAACATTAGTTTGGCATCCCTATGCATGTGTTTCTCATTATATGGCCCTCTCATGGAATAATGTGGCTACTCATTATTTTAAGTGTGCAAGATGTAGTAGTTGATTGCCTTTTTAGTCCTGTTGCCAGATTTCAAAACTTTGTCAGGTTCCTCACTGCCAGAGCTCAAGTATTCATTGCAAACTCATCAATGCCAAAGAGAAGCTGAAAATCATTATTTCTTTAAAATGGACAGAATCCTCACAGTTTTATTCAGAATCACAAGTTATAGTTTGGGGGATCTGAGTTTAACATTACAGTTTCAAAGATTTTTAACATGCAATGCTGAATTAAACTGTGAGTTCACTGATTCTTCAGCAAATGATAATACTTCACATTTATTGAATGCTGTCTGTGCTGAAGGAGCTAATGGAAACACACACACACACACACACACACACACACACACACATATATATATATATTTGGAGGAAGTTATTAATTAAATCTTGATATTCTAAACAGTTAATATGTCAAAGTTCATAGTATATGTCAAGGGCAAGATAAATATTTTAGACCTTACACACCATATGGCCTCTGTCCTAACTACTTAACTCTGCCATCAGAGCAAAAAGAACAGCCATGACCATAAGTGACCACGGCTGTGTTCAGAAGAACCTTTACGCAAATCCAGGCAATGGGGTGGATCTGGCCCACAGGCTGTGTGGGGGTCACTAGTACTTGGTCTAGAATATACATTCTTTAAAGATTATTTTAAAGATTTCAACTCTTTTTAAATTTTCCATCCAAGCAACGCACAGAGTCTATTTTGTCTTTTTTCTTTTCTGTTTTCGATAAAATTTTAACCATAGTCATTTTAAATACCTTGTCGGATAAATCTAATATCTGGATAATCTGTAAACTGGCTTTTGTTTTGTCAGCAACATCATCTGGCATACCTGGTAATTGTCGATGGACTGTCAGACATTGTGTATAAAAAAACGTCGGATCTTCAGACAACGTTCATGTCCACCAAAAAGCATTCCTTCCTTCCTTGACTGTCCAAACGTAGTGAGAGCCGATACATTAATGCAGTCAAGAATGGGTCTGGATCAAGGCAGTTTTGCAGTTTTAGTAAGACTGTGTTTGCTTAATCCCCCTTTCCCACTGTGTTTTTTGGATGGACAGCCTACGTGTGCCCATCCCATCAACACTGAGACACTGTGGATGACTCAGCTCTGCCCTTCAGAAGGTCGAGCTCAGCACCCCTGCTTTCTGCCCAGGTAACTTCAAATACACCAAATATCCTGAGGGGAAGATCAACTGGTTGCTCAAAGCTGGACTCTTTTCTTATAGGCATTTATTTTTAAATTCCTACTTAAAGAATGGAGAAAATTACATGCTACATTTTAGAAGTTTTCATTCTAACTCCTAAGCTTCTACACAGTTCAAAAACTCAAGAATGTTTCCTGGAGAAAAGTCCCAGCAAGATTTTTAGAGACTCTTAAATTTCTAATATACTTCCCCTTCCCTGGGCAACCAAAAAACATTAGTTTCTCTTTCGGTCCTAGAGGGCTTCTGCTGGGGCCATACATTCTCCTAACTTCTCATCCAGATTTAGCAACCATTCCCAAGGTGGGAAAAAAAGAAAGAAAGAAACTGGCTGAAATTATTGGCATGCCTCACAAGGATCTCCTCTTTCTGGAAATTAGTTTATATCATTCATAGATTTCTGGTGACCTAAAAAGTGTGATTTTTTGTAATTTATATATATTTTTCTAATTGTGTTGGCAAAGATATTGGACTCACAGGAATTGAATTACTATACTGTACTAAACCAGTACATTTCAACTTTATTGTAAAAAAAAACAATCTTTAAGTTCATATAATAATACTTCCTAGGACATTTTAAGGGAGTCTGTTATATAGATGTATAATTAAATGCTTCTAACAGTTTTGCTTATTTTTTCTGTTTTTAAAAAAGAACTCACAACATATTACTGATTATAATGCAAGCCCAGGAGATTTTTAAGCTTCTCTCAGATATGTATTTAGTGTGACTAAATAGAAGAACTGTTAGAGTTAGTTTTAGCCATTAAAATTCACTGACTTGAAACTTATTCATAGGATGATTTAATATAACATACTTGTACATAAAATTGTATTTTGGCAAATGCCAGCAGAAAAAATATTATAAGGGGAAGCATGTAATATCGTTTGATCGTTCGTCCATCCATTCGTCTACCCCTTCACTTAACTCTGTGCAACACACTGCAAAGACCTGAGGGTGCAACTTAAATGTGATGTACACAACAAACACGAAACACATGAGAAAAGGGATAAAACAATTACAAATCGTGATATACGTGTTGAAGAAAATTAACAAAGTGCCACCATAGGGGATAATGTTTGGGCACTGCTTTAGATTAAAAAGTCGGTAAGGTCTCTATGAGGAAATGACCTTGAAAACTGTGACCTGAAAGATGAGGTAGATCTAGACATGCAAAGAGTGGAGAGAATGAGTTTGTCAGAGAATGAAAGTAGATTTCATTTAGAGAGAATAGCATGTGAATAACCTTGAAGTCTTTGAGGAAGTGAAAGATGATCCAGTGATCAGAGTAGTGAGCAAGAAAGAGATGGTCATGAGATGAGTTTGGAAAACTAGGTAGGGAAAAATATTCTGTACCTTGAAAGTTTTGCGAGGAGTTTGGGTTTTTGTCTTAGTGCAAAGGGAAGCTGTGGACAATAGAGGACTGATGTGATTCAATCTAATTAAAAAGGATCCTATGGCTCTTCTGTGGAAATAGACCGTAGAGTAGCTTGACTGGAACCTCTGAAGCCTGCTACAGTAATCCAGATGAGACATGGTGGCATCCTTTATTGAGGTTGAGTGAGCACGTTTGGTTGGTAGTGATGTCATTGTCTGAAATAAGCAATGGACGACGATGAGGAGTAGCTTGAGGCAGGTGTGTTTGGGGGTTGTCAAAGGTTATATAGTACTGAGGTTTGAAAAAACAAAACCAAAAACTAAGAGTGAAGCTAATCAGTTTAGTTGTGATTTTTCTCAGTAAAGTTGAGCTAGTTGGATGCAGGTGAAAAAAAAAGCATTTGGTAGAGCTAAAATGTTTTCTGAAGACCAGAATTGTCAGCAGTGTCCAGGAGTTTGTTAGAGATCGAAAAAACCAGACCCTGTCTCAGACCTACTTAGTCAGAATCTTCATTTTGAAAAGTTCCCTTTGAAATCTAAATGCACATTAGAGTTTAAGAAGCATGCGGCAGCCCTGGCTGGGTGGTGCAGCTGGTTGGAGTTCCGTCCATACACCGAAGGCTGCAGGTCGATCCCCAGTCAGGGCGTATGTGGGAGGCAACCAAGCAATATTTCTTTCTCACGACTCTCTCTCTCTCTCTCTCTCTCTCTCTCTCTGTCCAACCCCTGCCCCTGTCTCTCTCCCCCTTCACTTCCTCTCCATACCTTCCTCTCTCTCTAAAATCAATAAACATATCCTGGAGTGAGAATTTAAAAAAAAAGAAAAGCACGTGGCAGATTTTCTATAGGGTTGAAGTTTTTGTGGATGAATGCAAAGAAGTAAAATAAAAAAATATTTAAAAGAAAGTAAAATTTTTAAAAAGTAAACTTTTGGTGGACAAATACAAAGTAGTTAAGTGAGTGATAGTCAGCTCCGTATCATTCCAAGACATATTATGCTATGATCATTAGGGGATATCTCATTTTCCTCTCCTTGTTAAATGGGAGGGTTACGTCTTTTCACTCCTTGAAGGTAGGGGCCCATTTTGGCCAGGCATCCACATGTGCTCATTGGTTGTGTATGGAAGTGATCTTTGTGGTGCCAGGCCTGAGAATGTCATTGCCAGCACAAAATCTCTTATCCTGTCTCATCCTAAACCCATGAATGACTATACAAAAAGAGCCTCCCTAAGGACCTGGGTTGGGTATGTACTGTGAATGAGAAATAAATTATTTGTTATTTGTAGGCACTGAGATTTTAAAATTGCTTGTTAGTGCAGCATAACCTATTCCATTTTAACTGATACACTATCCCTAGAACTAGAAAAACTCAAGTGATGGAAGTAGAATTGAAAAAGTCTTACAAAAATACTAGATTACTTAATGTTCTGCCTCCCATTGAGAAGGTTCCAGAAAGCTCAGGTCCGAGTCTATGTCCAATCTGCTTGAGCTCATGGGGAATGCTCCAGTTCTATCACCTCACTCAGAATATTAATAAGGACTTCCAGACTTGTTTGATGTTGGGAAAAAAAATTTCACCAACTTAGGTCCTTTGCTCAGGAATTGTACCTCTGACTAATTCTAGCCAAAAACTCTGAAATTAAAGCTATTTCTAGATTTTACTGGGTAGGTAAATTTCTTTGCTGTCATTCTCATTTTGCAATTTCTAGACTTTCCAGGGAAATAAGTATGGTATACCTGATTCAGTTTTTTTAATCAATTTTCTTCATGACTCAGTTTATTCTCATCACGATCCCTTGCAATCCTCACTTCAGGAATTGCTTGGGCAAAAACCTGGGATACCTAATGCCGTATGGCCAAATGCTACTCACCCCAGGCCTTGTACAATACACACATAAGTTATGCAGGTGAATTACAGACTAAATCCACCTTACAGTGTTGTCTTTACATAAGAATTGTCCCTCGAATTTGAACTCCTAGCCCTAGGACAGGTCTGTGATGAACACAGGCTCTGTATATCAAATATAAGGGAAATTAAGAACCATTTATGTATTAGAACAAAGGGTATACTTTCTTTTTTATACAGAGTGATATCTTTCCTGGAGACACCAGATAAATTTGTAAATAATTTCATATCATCAACAAGTGAGTAACTGATCTTAGAAAATGAGGTTTGAACTGAAGCGAAAGATATATATTTAGATTATTGCTTTATGAAAAGAAGTTTCTTGTATAATTATCTTTTAATTAAAGCCACTGAGAACTGTGAGAGCCTTCAAGATGGCCTGTAGGAGTTGGTGCTAAAAATAATATAGAGATGTATCACGTTTAAACGGTGTCTTTGCACAAAATGACTACGATACACCTAGGGCTCACACAATAGAGGCAACTAGAACTGGCAGAAGGAGGCATAAAGTGAAAGGAAAAGGCTATTTAAGAAACACACCGGCTCTTTAAACCGTGGCCCTCGCTGTATCTCTCTATGTAAACAACAAGGAGACTTAATCCCCGACTGTAAACAGCCGCTGTTTTCAGACATCAGTTTCTTTCAGGGCTGATCTTGTCAACAGTATTAAATGTGAATGACACAGAAACTTTCAAGACTTTTCCTTCGGAGCAGAAATGCTCACTGAATACTGCAATGTGAGCAGACATATCACTAACAATTATAATTTTAAAGGAAATATTTAAATTATTAAACCTTTCTGAGCTATTTTAGTGTCTAAAATTGAGAGATTTACAAAATATAACCCAAGGGAAATAGAATCCTTGATGTATTCTGGGAGATTTTTCTGTCTACTTGAAGAAAACTACCTACAAAATTTTTATATAGATACAGGTACATGGCTTTAGAAAGATTTACACATTATATTCCAAAATAATGACCACTACGCAAATAATTGGCAACACCTCGACAAGCCCAGCAAGTTGCTGTAAGTCTCCCGCTTCTCAAACATTTTTTTTTTATCTGGAAAAGATTTAATGTCTCCTTAAAACTCATATCATTGAAAATCATTTTTAACTATTTAAGCATCTTGACAGTTTCTAACAAAAGCCCTACCTGAAACCCAAGCTAAGCAGGTGGTAGTTAAGAGCATAGATTCTGGAATCAAACTGTTGGAGCTGAAAATCTTCGTGCAAGGCAGGAGCCATGCAGTGTAGAGAGTGCAGGCCACCACACTAAGTCCGCACAGCTCCTTCATCTGCCAACCGGGAGCAGTTATGATGCCTCCTACGGTTGTTTTAAAGCCCAAGTGAGGCCACTCATGTAAAACGCTTAGTCCCATGGTCACCATATCATAGGCACCTGATAAATATTATGTCACTATTGTCATTGTTAGTATTTTTTGAAAGGTAGCAATTTTATCACTGTACCTGTAGACATTTAACACTTCTGAAATAATCTTCCTGTTTATGTTAATAAGTCATCTTTTAAAAGGCAATTCTTCCAGGAAATGTAAGAGTTCTTTAATGATAACATATATCTTTGTTTGCAATAATAGTGAACTGCTACATTTTGTTAACTTTTGAGGATAACTGTTATAGAAGGAAAAAAATTTCTTCTGTAGTTTCAGTTGAATTTAGTATGCACTTTGAGAAAATACCATTGTGTGTCAGAAAATGATCTAGAAATTACAGGGGAAACAAAGATGAATAAGAAGTTACAGGCTCTTTAAGAGTTTAAGGCCTAGTAGAATAAGTAGATAAGTACACAAACACTAATAATATAAGAGACAGGAAGATTTACTTCTATGAGGTTTGAAAGTAGAGGTCACATCATGCTTTTGAGTTATTTGAAAAGAATTCAGGGAGGAGAAAGGAAAAATAAAAGTATTTGGGGAGAACATTTAAAGCTATAGAACAGTATAAGTCAGGGAGCAAAAGCAGGATCCATGGGCTTTCTTTGGGAAATGAAGAGTAGTTCAGACGGGTTGGCGTTGACAACCTACAAAAGCAGTGGAACACTGGGATAGATCAGGCTAACACTTCACAGACCATAGTGACTTCTGCATAAACTATAGCGAGAATATATTTTCAAATACCGTATCACATCTGAACTCAAGAGAAAAAAGGGAAGTCCTTAGGTACCAAAAATGAAGAGAAAAGAAACCAAAGCCTGAGTTATAGGGGAAAGCTAATGGTTCAGCAGCCTATGAATATTTCAGGCTGTCTGTGAGTCCTAGGTGGTGGAGGCTGATTCTAAAGCTTTGTAGAATGCTGGCAAGACCCCCTCACACAAAAGCACTGATGCTCTATCAAACCCTCCACAATGGTCCAGCACTGTCTTGGCTGCTCTGGCATCATGGACTAGAAAAACCCTACAAGTCTAGGATGTGTCTAAGAAATTTGCAGTTCATATAAGATTTTTAGAGAAAAAGAGACTAAAACCGTCTTTCAGAAATGGAAACTCCTAGTCTGAGCCAAAAGGAGAGGAAATTAACATGATAATTAGCATAAAAATGATCCAGTATCACATTGAACTGCCTGAGGACCCCCACCCTCAGAGAAACACATTCCAAACTAGTTTCTAGCAAATCTTTCACAAACAAGCACCTAGGCGCCACCAGAAGGTAAATACATCCCACTAAATATGAGTTCACAATAATTACAAATAACATGAGGGAGAATCATCACATGCAGAAACCAGAAAAATCAACAAAGAAGCAAGTAAAAGTAATAGAAAATATAAAATAAACTAGAATGTTTGTTTAAAATAATTTGAGATAAGAGAATGCACAGGTAAAGAATGAAAAAATATGAAGAGATTAACTAGAACCTCTGTTAGTGGAAAATATTGTCATTGAAGTTAATGAATAGAATAAATATCTAATTAAACACAATTGAACAAAGTATTAGTGATCTGGGAATTAGGCCTACTAAAGATCATTTATAAGCCAGAATAGATAGATAAAGAAATAAATATAAAAGAGAACATAGAAAAGAAGAATAGAATGAGAAAGTTAGTATACATGTAATAGGAATGCATATAATATAATAGACATGTATTCCAGAAACAGACCACAAAGACTGAGGGAGCAGAAATATTCTATGAGTTAGTACATAAGAATTTTCCAAAGTTGAAGACAGATAAGATATTCAGATTGGAAAAAAAACTTAATCAGCTAAAGCAAATCCACATACACTTAATCTACATTATACCAAAGACAGAAAGGGAAGCCTTCAAAGAAACCACAAAGAAAAGATGGCCAGTCTGTGAAAGACCAGCGAGGTTTTGCACTTGCAACAGGAGGCACTGAAGTCACGTTATGAAAATGCTAAGGGGAAAATGAAAACACTTCTATCTAAAGGATCATTCGAAAATGAGTATGACTTTAAAAAAATAGTAAGTCAAAGATTTGAAAGACTTACTCTTCATAGAACTTAACTAAAATAATTGCTGAAAGATTAGAAAAAAAAGGACAACACACTGAAAGTAGATGAGAATTCAAGAAAACTTGTTAAGAAACAATAGTGGAATAAATAGACTGATTAAAAAGCATTAGAGTATTAGTTTACATCGTAATAGTATAACAAAAGCTGATTTGAGGGATTCAAAAGCAAGGTAGATTAAATTACTAAGTAGCAATACGGATGGGAGAGTAAAACTGAAGTGGCAATCACTAACTGTACAGAAATAGGGGAGGATAACATTGGGGTGGGTAAAATAAGTTAGTGAGATAAATAATTGGAATTATAGGTTAGGATTATATTTGGATGATCTATAGGTCAAACAATGGAGGGTGTATTTAATGTGAAAATGCATGGATTTTTATTTATTTTTAGCAGAGAAAACATGTTTGGAGATGTGGGACACAGAATAGTTTAGGTTGGGGAAAGACTCAGTAAGACCAGTGAGGAGACTACCGTGATGGGTATGATGCAAGGTGGTGAAGCTCTGCAGCGGGATCTATCTCTTGCCCGTAGGTCAAAAGGATGGATATGAAAGGTATTGCATAGCTAGAATTTGGAGGAATTAGATACTGAAGATAACAGAAGAAGGGAAACAGTCACTGAATGTCTGTCTACTTTTGACGTCTGTCTTTGCAGGAACTCATTATAACAACCATGTGATAATATCTGCCTCTTTTTAGGTACAGATCAAATGACCCTAGGAAAGAGACAAGTAATTTGCCCAGTAGTCCTATGTCATAAATTGTAAACAGCAATTTAAATGCAGATTTTAAGATTCCATTTGTTCTATAAACATAACATACTGGCAAGAGTTCCCAGAGAGAATGCTTGGAAGATAACTCCTGAGTTTAATCGCAACTTAAGTAGTTGTGGGGTTCAAATCAGATTTCATACTTCTGATTTTTATTTTGAAGAGAATCGAAAGAAGACAATAGTTGAAAGGAAGTAGCAATGTGAAAAGTTGATATTTAAATAAGATATACATCTTTCATCAAAATACTGACTTTGAGTGGTAGGCACATGGTGCAATATACAGATGATGTACCATGGAAATGTACACTGGAAACCTATACAATCTTATTGAGCAATGTCACCCCAATAAAGTTAATATATACATATATACATACATATATACATACATACATACAATATCAGGCCACATTTTTGAGAGAGGAAAGGATTGCAAAAGAAAGACTGGATGGGATTCAAATCATAAAGATAAGCATAGAGTTAATTCATAGAATCGAAACAAAGGAAGGAGGTAGAATGCAAATAAGGGACAATTTGAAACAGAGAAAAAGTGAGTTGAAAAAACTCGATCTGAACTGTCATTCTTCATGCTCCAGGAAAAAGAGAAAAACAGGCCTGCAGATAAACGTGGATCTGTCAGTTTAGGAAAAAGTAGGCACAATGGTAAGGAAAGAAACGTTTACAGTACACTTGTATTGTGGAAGGAATATCAAGAAACTGGAATTTTTAATCAACCAAATATGTTCTGGATGGATTTCTGTCCTATGTAATTGCTACCAGTAGTCTGCACTAGTGTGTGCAGCTATTTCAAGGTATTTGTTCTGGGTGCTTTCCACCAACAATGCCAGGAAAGATGCTAATTAATGCCATTTGTGAGCGCTGGTGCTGTGATTCGGGCACCTGTTTGCCAAGAGCTAGACTGAGAACAAGTTATTCCCCATAAGCCTGCTGAACAGCTGTCAGATGGACAATGACGTTGATTTACTACTGACTGGGGCCACGGTCGATGTTGACCTGCACTTGAAAGACTGGCTTTCCTATCACTGATTAACTGAGCCATCCAGTGCCTTCTGGACTATTTTTATTACAAACAGGAAAAAAAACCATGTCTAAATGTTTTATTCCTCAAGATTCAAGTTAGTATTGCGATGCTTTTGTTTGAAAGGAAGGATACATTAGATTTGAGCAAATTAGATCCCTCACAGGGATGCACATGTGTTGCCAAAATAGATACAAAGCTGGTTTGAAGTAGTCAGAGGATGTGTTTGCCTGGCAACCATGGCTGTTTTCTCTTTCTAATGGAGAACCATTTAAGTCCTCTGTGGCTTTGAGTGTCACAGCTGGGATCTGCATTGCCAGCACAAAACTGAAGACTGAATTTTGTGATATTTTCTTAGGTTAGGCCCTGTTAACTTCATATCACTTTAAAACTTTCTTCACACTCCACCTGCTGAACCAGCCACTTTCGAGCCCAGAAGCTGCACTGACTCTTCAAGCCAGGTATTTCTCATGCTATTTGATACCAGTGTTCGCTATGGACGACACTGATGAGTTAAGACAGCTTTCAAGTGTGCCTAACTTAATCCTGTGACCTAATTAATGTGAGCATAGAAGGACAGTGATTCATTCATTCACTCATGCATTTATTTACTTTTGTTCAATATATTGAGCATGTCCTCTGGGTGCTGGGAATATAAGGGTGGACAATGTAGACAAAGCCTCTTTCTTCATGGGACTTATATTCCAAAGGCAGGGGCACAACAAAATAAGGCACATAATAGATGGCGCACTGGCAGGTGAGGTTGAGCACAGTGAAGGAAAGTAAGATGAAAGATATTGGTGCCATATTAGATAGGGAGTCAGGGAAGGCCTCCCTGAGGAAGTGACTCAAAAGCACATGGATCTCTATGGGAAGACTATTCCAGGCAAAAGGAAAAGCAAGTGTGAAGGCTCGGAGACACGCACACGCTTCATGTTGAGGTAGATCCAAAAGACCAGCGTGACTAGGGCAGAGTGAATGAGGGGAAAGTTGTTGGATGCCCTCAGGAACTGCATTGTTTAGGGCACACAGGCCACAGTGAGGCAACATGCTTTTCTATTGTGCAGTAGCTTGTGCTAATTATCTTAGGGTCGTGTGGTTTTGTTTGAACTAAGAAAATGTTTTTTTCAGTGTTTTAACCAAATAGGCATACTTTTCCAAATCTTGGAGTAGACATGGTAACTGAGTCTCCTATAGATTCAATGACATAAATGATAAGTTGCAAAGTTTAAATAAAAACCTGGGCACTACTGGTTCCAAAGATGATCCATTGTATTACATAATATGGGCATAGTGAAGACATAAAAAAATTAATTAACTCTAACGAACTTACTGTGCCATATTCTAAGGCTGTGATTAAGGCAGAGAACCTACCCTGAGGCAGAAAGACGTGTGAGCAAATGATTGTAATTCACTGTGATACAGTGATGTATCCGTAGCAGAGGAAATAACACAGAGAAGGAAGCTGAATAACTGTGTTTCAGTATTTAGGAGAGCCGCCCTGGCTGGTGTGGCTCAGGGGACTGAGCGCTGGCCTGTGAACTGAAAGATCGCCAGCTCAATTCCCATTCAGGGCACTAGGAAAGAAAAAAAGGAAATTTAGAAGAACCAGTACCCAGTATTAAATCTAAGTGATGCATAAACATGAGATGGCGCAAGGGAGAGGGGTGGGATAGGCAGTGCAAACACATGGAGTTAGAGAACCCATTACCTAAAGAGAAAGTTACGAATATTTATCAGTAATTCAGAGCATAGGCAAGGGCTGGTCAATGATGCTATGTGTACCCGCTGTGTGGGCTTTAGGCAGTGGCTGATGGCTGCCACTGAGGAAAGACAGGGAGAGGAATGAAAGAAGAGAACCGGAGGCAATAAACTGCCTGATTATGCTGTCTTTTATCATGGTGAGGGAAATAGAATATGTATGAAGATTTTTACTTTACCGAAATATTTTTAGACAGAGTTTTAGAGACTAAAGAAAAATAAAGTATCTGAAGTGGCAAGATACATTTTTTAAATACATTTTTTTAAAAACTCCTAACTTTTTTGATTAGTTCAGATTGATTACCACGCTTTACAGGACTTGTTGGCACAATCCTTAATGGGAAATCAATCGTTACAATTATTACACTTTGCCCTTTCTATTTCGGTATTTCTCTGGTGTGTTAGTCCTTGATTTCATGATCCTTTGATAAGTTAATTTTATCACAGATTTAGCAATGGCATGATAAGGATTAACCAAGGAGAAGCCTATGGACCCTTTCTATCACGTTGCCCTGTCTTTACCACTCTTCTGCACTCTGAGGTCCTCTTCTTCCCTTAAACCGCAAGATGAGCAAAGATGAACGTTGACAGCACATTTCTCTGGCCATCAAACTAATCGAAGGCTTGCATATGAATAGTTCATTTTGCTGCTGAAGACCTAGCTGAGAGGTTGTTTATTTTTTGTCATCTTACTTTTTTATTAGTTTATTTCTTTTTTTAAAATAAAACTAAAGTAATCTACCTTTCAGTCATGCCACAGTTGATCTCTAAAGGTAGAGATAGCTTCTAAAGCTAAAATGTCCTTGTGACAACTTGGTTTTGCTGCTATAGAAAAATGTGTTTATTTTAAGAGGTAAAACAGCAATCATTACGTTTGGCGTGTTCACAAAAATGGAAATCTTGAAGTGTTCATAATCTCCCATCTCTGAGCACAGCTTACAAACAATCTCCATGTTTACCACATGCAAAAGTAATTTTTATTTTTACTTCAATTAAAAATCAAAGTTAATACATGCTTTCTCCAATGTGTTGAATAGTGTGCTCTGAGAACATGATAAGGCAAGTGTGTCCGCCCGCCAAAGTATATACATACATTCATTAGTTTTCGTGTGCTGGGTATTCATCTGCGTGTGGGGAACACCTAGTTTACAGTTGTGAAGTCCACCCGAGTGTTGCAAGGCTGTTTTAAAGTTGATTCTCCAATTTTAAACACATTTGTTTGATGAAGATACATAGAGAAATAGTAATGAAGATTCTGATGTTTATTCTGTTCTTTTGACCATCCAGATTAAAGAACACCTTGCTAAGGGGCAGCGAGTGCTGGCAGGTGACGGAATGTCCCAGGTGACCAAGACACTGTTGGATTTAACTCAGAGGAAAAATTTCTATGCAGGAGATCTTCTCATGTCCGTGGAAATCCTCAGAAATGTAACAGACACGTTTAAAAGGGCAAGTTACAACCCTGCCTCTGATGGTGTCCAGGTAAGGGAGACAATCCCATGAAGGAAAAGACAAGTGAAGATACAGTCAATTGTTGGCCCCAAGAAGCCAGTGCAGGCAGGAGGGAAAGAGCGCTCACTCCTGCTCAGGGAACCTTCCAGGTTGTACTTAGTGTGAGCTCTGGAGATGACCTCAATTCCCTTAGTTTTACTACACCCCCATGTCCTCAACCATGAAATGCTCATGATATACCTCAAGGAGATACTGAGTGAGAATGTGTGTGAAGTGTTTTGAGCCCTCAGATGAAAGACACTATAGCAAATCCAAGGTTGCATCATGGATTTTTTTATTCCCACATTTAATATCACCATCTTGCCATAGGAGACCATTAAAAGTACATTAAGCATAACCAAAGCTCATTAACTATAACATTCAAAGAAGACATACTTTAAGTTTTGTTTGTGGTTTGCTGTTAGAATGGAGAGGCCATATTTAATTTTGTGGCACCATTATCTGAAAATATCAGGCAAGTAGAGAATTGTTCTGGATAAGAAAGTCAGAAATTCAATAACTCCTCACAGGATATTTTTCTTATCATGGAAGTCTTCTAGAGCAGCCTCATTTACTTCCATAATCAACTGTAAGTACTCATCCAATTTCAGTATTGCCTTTGCCATTAAAACAAAGCTTGTTGAATGGCAAACAAAGCATATTTAATGCAACTCTAGTTTGCATGTCAGATTAACTCTTTGTGCTGTAGGCGAAAACGTCCTCCTGCCAAGGATGCTGAGTTGATTTCTGCATCTCCAGCATAATGTCCTTCCTGTATCTCTGCATAGAGTTCATTAAAGTGAAGGTTTGGCAAAATTCCCAGATCAGGTAGTTTTCTTTCAGCCAACTCTCCATTTGGGAGTTTCATTTGCATTTCACTTGGAAAATGCAGAACGTTTTGTTTGGTTTGATTTCTGTTGCTGTTGTTTTAATCAGCTATTGAGGGAAAGAGAGAAGGCTTTTTGGAATGATGGAATCATTCATAAATAACATTGATACCCTGATTTGTATGGAGGCACATATATTACTTAAATATATGCATACACTGCTGAAAATAACTGCTATGCGAAGTATTGGAGCTGCGTTCTATATCATATCACCAGTGTCCAAGACTGTATTTTTAATTGTAAAAATACATTGGGAGGCTAGGGTGGGGAGATTACCATCATTTCAGCATTTCAAAGATACACTTTTCTCACAAAGAATGAAACAGCTTTCCAATTTTCAAATTAAATAAAGTAAGCCAAGTATAGCTTCCCCCTCTAGTTCTGAAATACTTCTATTCATTAGCATTTACATTAAGAAATGACATTTGAAGTCCTTGACAGAAAATAAAAGTTGTAATTTCAAAATTCCTCAGACGTGTGTGCTCACGGTTGAAATATCAAACAGAATGGCGTACTAAATAATCTCCAGGGCCTCTCCTAAACCTCAAAAGTGTGGGGTTTTAAGGTTTTAGGTGCTGAAGTTTAAGCAATTGAGATTACCAGGTTTGGGGGGAAACATTTTGATTGAAGTACTCATTAGAGTGCACTGACTTAATGCACAATTTGTTTAACCAGAGGCTTAGTCATGGTCATTAGCTGTTTTGATTAAATACAGTGATTTGGCTGACTATTGTGTTGTCATTGTGGCATTTTCATAAATAGGTTCCTCCATTGTCATCCTAGTGTCTCATTAACCCTCCACATACACCCAAAATTCAGAGCACATAGGTGTCCTTTGTCATTGTCACACACTACAGCTGCATTATCCTCTTCCCTTGCTTTTACTGGTGTCTTTTCAGGCACCTGGTATGCCCTCCTCTTCTAGAATTCCTTTTTCTTCCTCCACCTGTCAAAATCTAGGCCAGCTCTAGCAAGTCTTTCTGAATGCCTGACCAGGAAACCCCAAACTCCATCTGAAAATGAACTTTCTCTTTTCTGAAATCCCACAGAACTTGTTAACTCTTATTTTACCCTTTGCAAAAATTTTATAATGTTTTATATACATTTATTGTCATTGTTTGAACTCTAGTTTATAGCCTTCCTTAATATCTCCTGTACTTTACTTAAAATTCAATTCCCTATTTCAAGGGTTCTGGGCATTTCTGATTAATATGACATAAACTAAACTCATCTTGAATTCCAAACTTTCTTGCATTTCCTACTTCCCTTTCTAGAATTAGCAGTCTTTAGGGTGGAACTGCAATGCCATCTTGACATACGTGGGGAGATGCGGAAGGCAGTAGAGCGTGGTGATGAAGTGTGTTTGCTCTGTAGGCAGAATCCTGACCTTCAAGGTCTTGGCTTTGGCACTTGTTAGGTGGGTGATGCTGGACAAGTTACTCGACTTCTCTGTGACTCAATTTTCTCTTCCATTACATGGGATAATAGTACCTACCTTACAGTGCCAGTGTGGGGGTTAAATAATCAATGTCACAGTTACACAACATGTTGCATATAGTAAGAGCTCAAAAAATGCAGCTCTTCTTATCCTAGAAGGTGAACAATACTTTGACAGGGCAAAAGCCAGAAGCATCCCTGGATCACAGGTGTCTGCTGCCAAGGCAGATGTGAATTTTGGTATCTCTCCTACCAAGAAAGGAAGGTCAGGTGTTTCTCATGTCATTGGCTGGGAAGGGATGGCGCTGCTTTTTTTGACTCTTTCACTTGGTATAGAGGAAAAGTGCCATGGAAAATGGACATCAGAAAAGAGGCATTAGTCTTTGAGGTCGACACTGCAGGGCCATTTGAAAGTTGTAGAAGGCGTGGGTGAGGGGAGTGTCTTTAATCAATAACCGGGATTCCTGGCTCAGTGGGAACCAGGTTGTGAGCAGGACCATAACACCCAGCTGACAAGCACTCCAAGTCATAAACGACTGCAGTTTTCTGTACTTAACAGCCTGAGAGGGTTCCTGTTGTTTCTCTGTGGTTGGGAGAGCTTTGTACCAGTAATAGCTCCTTCTAGTCAGTATTTAAGCCTTGCCCTTACTATAAAGGTGAAAATGAGAAATTCAGTGCCAAATAACTTCCTTAAGTGGGTGAGATATTAGCAACAAATCTCGCTTCACAAATCGACGTGAGCATACCCTGCCATGAACAAAATTTAGCGGATGGCTGCTGGCTGTGAGGGGCCCACAGTCTCCACAGGAGAGCACAGAGTATGCAAGGCAGTCAGGTGGGAAGAGCAAGGGAGGCGAGGATGTTTCAGAACACACATAGTGCCGCCTACCAACTGGTAGATGCCTTAGAATGTAAATAAATGGCTACAGTTTTATTTCCTTAAAACACAATAAAACGTCTGATGGGCAGTTTTCTTTTACTTTTTCCTTTATTTTTTACATCCTTATTCGAGTACAGTTTTCCTTGCTTTTAGAGAGGGTGGAAGGGAGACAGAGAGAAATAAAGAGAGAGGCAGAGAGAGAGAGAGAGAAATGTGAGAGAAGCATCGGTTGGTTGTCTTCTCATATGCACCCCCAATGGGGGATTGAACCCATAACCTGAGTATGCTCTGACCCCTCAACGTTTTGGTCTATGGGGTGATGCTCCATCCAACTGAGCCACACCAGCCAAGGCTGAGAAGTAGTTTTGTCTTTTCAAAATCCCCATTATTTTCTTCAGAGTCAAGAAAATACTGGGATGTGGATTAGCACAATGTACAGGTAGTATAGTTTTCTACTATGATTCCATTTATTATCATAACAAATACCAAAGTCTAGGTGGCTTAAACAACAGAAATTTATTTTATCCCAGTTCTAGAGGCTAGAAGTCCAAGGTGATTTCTTGCGGGCCTCCTTCCTTAGCTTTGCATATGGCTACCTGTCCCCTGGGTCCCCATGTGGCCTTTTTCTCTATGTGTGCCCACCCCTGATATTTGTGTGTGCCCAATGTCATCTTCTTATAGGGACACCCATCAGATTGGATTAGAGCCCACCCTAAGGGCCTCATTTTAACTTAGTTACCTCTACAAAGGCCCTACCTCCAGATAGATACATTCTGAGGTCCTGGGGGCCTCAACTTAATGGATTTGTGGGTAGCCACAATTTAGAGTAGGGAATCTTGAAGAACTGAGAGAATTTCCCTTTAGCAAAGAGGAGTGTGCTAGGCCTCTTCCCCAGGAAAGTGACCTCCCGTGGCTTGTGCCTATAGTGTTGTCAGGGCTCAACTTGTAATGCACACATGCTAACTTATTGATGTATCAGCCAGACCTGCCCAGACCTGGGTGATGGATCACTACCTCTTTCCTCACTTAAGAAGCATCTCTGGTCCAGATTTGAGGGTGATTTTGCTACCCTGAATTATGATGTTTGTATGATTTTGCCAGGCTACCTCTGAGGAAAAATCATTTAGTATATTTTATAGTATTAGTTTCGCTAACTTTTTGGTCTTTTATTTTTAAATGAGGACTCCAGGGCAAGACCGGGTTTATGCCCCACAGCACTGAACGTTGGCTACTGCTTCTTTCCACAGAGACTCCCCGTCTACTGCACCTCAAAGCCGACCCACTCTGCTACCTCTTGCTAGAACCCTCAATCCTGAACTTAGCCTGGAGGGACCGGTACCATTGTGTAAAACACTGCCCACCCGAGCTGTTCAGAATTCCATGAATCAATGACATTATTGTGGAAGATTCCTGGATCAGTCAGTGCTCTCATGTCGTTTTCACAATGAGTCAGAGTTTCTGTGAGATCTGTGACTGAGACAAAGAGGAAAAATAGACATCCTTAAAAACTCTGGCTTTTTGTCCCTAAACTAGGGAATGTCAGGGAATATTTACTTGCATAATTTGCTCTCGCATTCCTCTGAATCTGGCAGATTGCAGTCATGAAGCTGGGACAGTGTGCTCTGCTGGCAGACCTCCCTGATCAGGTCAGGTCATCTAGCTGGCTGTGGCCCCCACTGCTGACCTACCCGACCTACGTACCCCAACCCTTTTGTCCCCCGAGTTATCTCCTGCTTTTCCAGGGGCTCAGGGTCTTGTCTCTGGGTCCTATTCTTTACATATCTTGGTCTCTGAAACCTGCTAGGGGTATCCTGGATTATATAATCTCCTGTCTTCCTGACTCCTTGATAGTTTCTAATTACCAATGGCCAGTTGATGAGCTACTGTATTCTGGATGAAAGATCTAAACCATAATATAGTGACTCTTTGCCCTGGTCAATTGTGAGTTGTCTATTCACATGTTAAAACAAAAAAAGTTAAAGTACTCTTTAGGGATTGGTTAGTTTTTAAAAAAATGTTACAGCACACTCAAAATTATTTGTATAATATTGTTACTGTTTCTCAATTTCATTTCTGTATGCTTTCTTGAATATGATACTGAGAAGCAGAGTCACAGCCAGATCACAGGGAATTGGACACCTGTTACCCACATTTTAATCTGAAACCTGGGTGTTTATGATTTTGTGTGGTTCCCTAGAACATGCTACCATCACCGCTGGCCTCAATGAATAAAATGCTTTCTGATCTCCATGTTTTTATTCTTAACTCTTCTGTACTTTGTTTTCCACTCAGAAGCCAAAGTTACATTTTTATTTCCAAGGAAACTCATGTCATGTAACCATTACAGAATCAAGGCCCCACTTTGTCTAACTTTTGCCTGTCCCTTTCCTCTGTATTAATATTCTCCCTCTTATATTCCATCCAGCCCTCTCTTCAAGACAACAGCTCCCAATATATTGTCTTCCCTTCTCTTTCTTAAACTTGTCCAGACCATCCCTTTTCCCAGGGAAATTGTGCTTTCTCTTCCCATTTTTCCTGGACCTCTCTTCCTCAGGTCTCCCCGTGGTTGCCTCCTTCCCATCCCTCTGTTCTCAGGTCAAATGTCACTTCCTTAGGAAAGTCTTTCCTGCTGACCATTCAACTTAAAACAGTTTAACCCACCCACCCACCCACACACGCACACACACACACACACACCACCCCCTGACCTACTCACTCTCTATCCTCACACATCATTTTATTTTTGTACCACCCTCTGAAATCACCTTATTGTTAACACTTATTTACTTATTTACTGCCTTTCTTCACTCACTAGAGTGCAAGCTCTGTGATCGAAGGAACTCTCACGTATCTTGCTCACTGTTGAATCCCAACACTTAAAACAGTAGGACAGATAGGTGGCTGGGATTCAGTGAATACTTCTCAAATAAGTAAACACATTTCTGCTTCTCGGGTATTTTCCACGTCTTCCTCTCCTTTCCGTTCCCTCGTGCCCTGCTCTCTGTGAGGCCTTCATAATCACCACTTTGAGCTATTGATGGACTTTCCTGACAGTGTTCCCGTCTCCACCTCCAGTCTTATTTTTGCCAACACCCCCTTCTCTCGGCACTAGGGTTATATTCCTACACCTCTATGCCATTCTTCTGCTGAACAGACTAGCATTTATACTATCAAATGCATCCTTTCAGGGGTGAGATGGTAGTAGTGATGCATAGGGAAGGTTTGTTGTGTTTGGTAAACAATATCTGTATTTATGGAAGAGAAAGCCTCTTCCTTGGTTGTTGCTGGGCCTAAACCTGAGGACCAGGGTCAAACATGCATGCTTTCTCTCCATTCATCAGGACCTCCAGCTTCTCAATAGTACACATTTGTGCATCCTGAGCCATCAGAATGCTACTTTACGTAGGAAAAGTTTGATCCTGTACTTACTCAAGATAACTAGTTTTTTTATCTGTGAAAATAAGAGTCAGTCCCTTCCTGGGCATAGTGGGAGCCCTGGAGACACTGGATATGTGGCAATGGAGGGTGTTGAAAGGAGGCAGCAAATTAGGTGGAGGCTAGTTATTGATTTTTTTTAAAGTTCCTTCAAATGCCTACTCCATGGTCATACACAGAGTAGGCATGCAATCCAATTGAAATATTTGAGTATTTATATTTTCCCATGTTTTATGCTGCACACTAGGGACACAAGAGTGAAGAAATTACAAATAATTCCAACTAGATTATAGCCTGGTAGAAGGAAAAAACCCTAAGCTGATCATCATACAAATGCATCATACATAAAAATTCTGATGTACTTTAAAAGAACACTACACAGTACAACTCCAAGTCAGCATTTTGTCACCTGTCACCCTGTAAGTGAGTGCTATATGGCTGGCTGGCTGCCTGAATTACTTTTCTGTCTTTCATTTTAAAGTGAAGGAACAATTATTCATCTGTGGGTAAGTGCATGGTAGTTTTGCTGAGGCACTTGTGCATGATGTAGTGGTGGAGTGGAGTGGAGATTATCATGCTAATTCATCCTGTATCTGGGAAAGCCAACTATCAGAACAAAGAACAAGGGCCCCTTAGGGTAGCTATAACCTCTTTCTTCACATCACATTTTCATGGTTGATTACTTCTATGAACTGGCTATTGCCTTTTTCTGTGGATCGTTTACAAGGCCTTATTGACAAAAATACTGGGAAATGAAAAATAAAAATCTTCACTGAATAAAATAAAAAAAATATGCAGACCCAGTAAGTATATTTGGGTGGTTGACCTGACAAGGCCTTTTTGACGAAATTACAAATAAATCTAGATATGAAAGACAGAAAAGGGTTACTTGAAGAAAGAATGGGGAGTAGAGCTGTCAAAGGAAGGGAACAACATGATGAAGGTCCAGAAGCTGGACGGGGGGAGTTTGGGAAACATGAAGACGTCTGATGAATCTGGAGTAGAGAGTAGGCTAGTTAATTAGAATTGGAGGGATAGAAAGCAGCTAGATCATGCATGCCTTGCAGCTACCACCTGCTCTGCAAAGACATTAATGACCTGTCCTGAGTTGTGCATCCTTAGCCTAAAGGCTAGTCCCTGTTTCCTTGTTCAAAATCTTGTAAGTTTTTCTTATGCTTCCCCTATATTTTTAGTCAGGACCACCACTATTCCTTAAAACTTTCTGTTCTACATTATTAAATCTCATCCTTAGGGCTTGTCTTTGTCTCTCAGTACCCCAGCATTTTTGATGGTGGGCTGAGGAGGAAAGCACACCTGGGGTGGGGGGGGCTCAGATATGTTAAATCACTAGCCTAATCTACAACTCTATTTCTAAAAGGGATTCAGAAAAGGCTAAACACTATGACATGCTCCAGTATATCTATAGAAAATTGTATGCAATCCATGAGAAATTTGTCAAGTGGAAGCAATCAGACATTGGACAAAGCGTATTTACCACTTTCCATAAAAGAGTGTCCTTTGTGTCATGTGGTCCAGTCTAGGAATTGCACTTTGAATGGGGCAGAAACATGTGCTTTTTTAATGCAGTTTTACTTTTTGAACTGTTATTCTATTACAGTTGTCCCGATTTCTCCCCCTTTGCCTCCTCTGCCCAACCCACCCCCTACCACAGTCAATCCCCACACTGTTGTCCATGTCCATGGGTCTTTCATTCAGGTTCTTTGACTAGTCTCTTCCTCTTCTTTTCACCTTTATCCCCGTTCCGCCTCCCGTCTGGCTGCTCTCTCTCTGTTCCATGTTTCCACGCCTCTGGTTGTATTTTCCTCACTAGTTTATTTTGTTCATTAGATTCCTCTTATAAGTGAGATCGTATGGTATTTGCCTTTCACCACCTGGCTTACTTCACTTACATAGTATTCTCCAGGTCCATCCATCATGTCACAAAAGGTAGGAATTCCTTCTTTCTGCTGCATAGTATTCTACTGTGTAAATGTACCAGTTTTTTATCTACTCATCTACTGATGGGCACTTAGGCTGTTTCCAGCACTTGTCTATTATAAATACTGCAGCTATAAACATAGGGGTTGAAAAGTTCTTTTGAACTGATTGATGTTTTGGGATTCTTAGGGCATATTCCCAGCAGTGGAATTGCTGGGTAAAAAGGCAGTTCTGTTTTTAAATTTTTTAGGACATGTCATACTGATTTCCATAGTGGCTGAATCAGTCGACATTCCCACCAACAGTGCACCAGGGTTCCCTTTTCTTGGCATCCTCACAAGCACTTGTCGTTTGTTGATTTATTAGTGATGGCTATTCGACAGGGATGAGGTGATATCTCTTTATGGTTTTAATTTTTATCTCTCTGATGGCTAGAGATATTGAGCATCTTTTCATATGTCTATGGGCCATCTGTATGTCCTCCTTGGAAAAGTGTCTGTTCATGTCCTTGCCCATGTGTTAATTGGATTATTTGTCTTCCTGGTGTTGAGTTGTGTGAGTTCTTTATATATTTTGGAGATCAAACCCTTGTCCAATGTATCATTGGCAAATATGTTCTCGCATATGGTTGGTTCCCTTTTCATTTTGATGATGGTTTCTTTAGCCGCGCAGAAACTTTTTAATATGATATAGTCCCATCTGTTTATTTTTTCCTTTATTTCCCTTGCCCTAGGAAATATATCATCAAAAAGATTGCTATATGGGATATCTGAAATTTTACTTCCTATGTTTTCTGCTAAAACTTTTATGGTATCTTGACCTATATTTAAGTCTTTTAACCAGTTCTCCCAACACCATTTATTGAAGAGACTATTTTTATTCCATTGTAGGCTCATGCCCCTTTTCTCAAATATTATGACCATAGAGACATTGGTTTATTTCTGAGCTCTCTATTCTGTTCCATTGATCTCTGTGTCTGTTCTTATGCTAGTACCAGGCTGTTTTGATTACAGTGGCCTTGTAGTATAGTTTTATATGATGTATTATAATCCCTCCAACTTTATTCTTCTCAAGATTTCTGAGGCTATTTGGGGTCTTTTTTGGTTTCATGTAAATTTTTGAAGTATTTTTTCTAGATCGGTGAATTATGCCATTGGTATTTTAATAGGGATTGCATTGAATCTAAGATTGCTTTGGGTAGTGTAGACATTTTAATGATGTTAATTCTTCCAAGCCATGAACACAGTATATGCTTAGACTTATTTGTATCTTCCTCAATTTCTTTCTTCAGTGTACTATAGTTTTCCAAGTACAGATCTTTTATCTCCTTGGTTAAATTTATTCCTGGGCACTTTATTTTTCTTGTTGTTATAGTAAATGGGATTTTCTCCTAGTTTCTCTTTCTGATTGTTCATTGTTTGTGTGCAAAAATGTCATCAATTTCTGAATATTGACTTTGTATCCTGCTACTTTGCCAAATTCACTTACTATGTCGAAGAGTTTTTCAGTGGAGCCTATAGAGTTATCTATGTACACTATCATGTCATCTGCGAATAATGACAATTTTACTTCCTCCTTCCTAATTTGGATGCCTTTATTTCTTTTTCATATTCAATCACTATGGCTAGAATTTTCAGTACTATGTTGAATAAGGGTGGTGAAAGCAGACACTCTTGTCTTTTTCCTGATCTTAAGGGAAAAGCTTTTAGTGTTTGCCCATTGAGTGTGATGTTGACAGTAGGGTTCTCATCAATAGCCTTTATTATTTTGAGGTATGCTCCCTTTATTCCCACTTTGCTGAGTGTTTTTATCATAAATGGGTGCTGGATTTTATCAGCTGCCTTTTCAGCATCTACTGATATGATGACATGTTTTTGCCTTTCATTTTCTTTCTGTGGTGTATTACGTTTATTGGTTTGTGAATATTGTACCATCCTTGTATCCCTGTTATAAATCCCACTTGATCATGTTGTATAATCTTTTTAATGTACTACTGGATGCAGTTTGCCAATACTATGTTAAGGATTTTGGCATCTATATTCATCAGAGATATTGGTCTGTTATTTTCTTTCTTGTTGTCTCTTTACCTGGTTTTGGAATTAGGATAATACTGGCCTTATAGAAAGAGTTTGGGAGTCTTTCCTCTTCTTGAGTATTTCGGAATAGTTGATAAGAATAGGAGTTTGTTTTCTTTAAATATTTGGTAAAATTCACCTGTGAAGCCATCCAGTCCAGGGCATTTGTGTGGCAGTAGTTTTTTTATTAATGTTTGATTTCACTAGTTACCAGCATTCAGGTTTTCTGCTTCTTTTTTGCTTCTTTTCGAGGATTATATGTATATATGTAGAATTTTATCTCTTTCACCCAAGTTGTCCGAATTATTCTCATATAGCTGTTCATAGTAATTTCTTACATTCCTTTGTATTTCTATGGTATTGGTTGTTATTTCTCCTCTTTTGTTTCTGGTTTTATTTATTTGGATCCTCTCTTTTTTCTTTGATGAATCTGGTTAAGGGTTTGTTGATTTTGTTTATCATTTCATAGAAACAGCTCCTGGATTCATTGATCCTTTGAATTGTTTCTTTAGTCTATATCATTTAATTCTGCTCTCATCTTGATTATTTCCTTCCTTTACTCACTCTGGGCTTTGTTTGTTGTTGTTCATCCAGTTCTTGTAGGTGTAGGGTTAAGTTGTTTATTTGAGATTTTTTCATTTTCTTTAGGTTTGCATTGTTATGACTTTTCCTCTCAGGACTACCTTCAACGTGTCCCATAGGTTTTGGTTTGTTATGTGTTCATTTTCATTTGTTTCCAGAAACTTTTTGATTTCTTCCCTGATCTCATTGCTAAGCCCTTCATTATTTAATAAAATGTCATTCAGCTCAATGTATGTGAGTGTTTTTTTTTTTAGTTTTTTCGTTGAGATTGGTTTCTATTTCAAGGCATTGTGATCTGAGAATATGCTTGATATGATTTCAGTTTTCTTAAATTTATTGAGACTTGGTTTGTGTCCTATCACGTGGTCTATCTTTGAAAATGATCCCTATGCATTTGAA
>VMDR010010847.1:0-29825 GCA_007922815.1 Macrotus californicus
CTTCCAGCTCAACCAAGAAGAAATCTGCAATTTGAATAGCCCTATATCTATTAAGAAGTTGTATTTGTTGATGAAACTTCCTACAGAGAAATCTCCAGGCCCACATGGCTTCAAACTTTAAGGAAGAAATAAAAAACAATTTTACACAAACTCGCCCAGGTAACTGAAGAGGTAGAACACCTTTTCCCTCATCTATGAGGTTAGCAGTACACTGACATCGAAACCAGAGACATTACCAAAAAAAAGAAAAATGTAGACTAACACGCCTCATGAATATAGATATAAAAATTCTTAACATTTTACCAAATCAAATCCAACAATATTAAAAAAATGCTAACATTTCACAACCAAGTAGACTTTATCCCAGGAACAGCAGACTGGTTTAAGATCCAGAGTTGATTGATATAATTGGAAATTTATGGAATCTAAAAAAAGGAGAGAACTGATGATGAGCCCAGCAATGCTCTGGAGGGCACGAGAGCAGCCCTGTGCCAGCTCCCAAAGCATGGATCTCCTTCCTGGAGCAGCGTGGGAGAAAGATCTGCGCTGAGTGCTGCAAGCACACCAAGGCAAATAAAGAGTAATTTCTTCCTCCAACAGTGTTTTACTCAATGCACTTTTGACAGCTCACCATTGATTTTGGAAACCTCCCAGTCTTTTCGTAAGCTTTCACTGCCAAGGGAAAATGTAAACTGTGGACCCCGAAATGACTGCTGATCATCATCAGTAGCCTCAAAAACGAGACTTCTGGGTTCTCTGAGAGGATAGCAGAAGAACAAGCCTGTGTACTCCTTCGCCAGCCGGGGTGGGTTGTCATTCACATCTGTGAGGGTCAGGTGGAAATCCACCGTGCTGCTCAAGGAGGATCCACCTAAGGGATTGAGTGATTGAAACATGGTATCAGCTCTCTCATTTCCTCTTAATAAGAAAGAATACTTTCTTTTTTTAAAATTACAATTCAAGTATTTGGGTATATTGAGGCAGTAGAAAGGTAACAAACTTTTAGAATCAGACCTGTTTTCATTTTCTGGTTAAATAGTCTTAATGATAATAATATCTGAGAGTTATGTGCTAATATTTTATGTACCTTACTTCAAAATGACTCTCATTTACATTTACAGATGAGAAGACTAAGGCTCAGAGAAGTTCTGTGACTTGCCCAAGGTCATACACAAAAGAAGCTTCCAGCCCAGAAGGTCTGACGTCACAGCCCATATCTTCAATAGCTCCTCCACACTGACTTAGGCATGTTCGTTACGTTCGCTAAGCCTCGTTTCTTCAGCTGTAATACACATGGTTTTGTGAGGATCCCACACGTAGTGCTCTTAGGAAACAGTGAAGGGCTACACAAGAGTGGTGGAAAATGTGGACTCTGTAGCCTGAATGGTTGGTAGCTATGTGATCGTGAGCAAGCGACTTAACTGCTCAGTGCCTTGGTTTCCTCATCCGTAAAATGTGGTCAACAACAGCACCCACCCCATAGTGTGGCACGAGGGGTAAGTCCTTACACTGAGCGCTGAAACCGGGCTGTCGGTGCAACGCAAAAGCACTGTTCATGTTCTCCCTGACTGCAATCGCAGAAACTATTTCTGTGATTTCTGGCTCCAACCTGTGTCCATTCCCGTGAACCCTGTTTTCTTGCTCTTCTTTTCCCTGACTGCTATGCCCCTGACCGCACTTAACCAAAGGAGGGAAAGCCACTGTGCTCTGGAGGTCATTTCAACTACTTGCATCATTTCGGGGTGGACACCTGCAAAGTGGAGCAGGGTTTTGAACCCTGGTTTTGATTCAGAGATCTGCGAAATGTGAGAGGTCTTTAGGAAGGGTGCAAAGTGAAGTTCTGACCCCCCACAGTGTGTTGTGGTGGAATGCCCAGCATGAAGCCCCAGCCAGAAACTTCCTCCTGATTACTCGGGAGCTGTTAAATAAGAGTTAAATATGTACATGTGATAGTGGCGCGTGCTAACTAGAGACAAGCAAGAGAGACCCAGTGACTGACCTGCCTCAGCATGGCTGGTCCACTCACACACATCCCTTCAAAACCCGGCACACACTTCTGCGTTCATACCCTTGTCAGTTTCATTTGACTGCCATACTTTTGTTTTCATTAATCTTTCACATGTGGGTAACATTTTTGTGATTCCTACCTACTGAAAGGCTCCCAATTCCAGCTTCCAATGCTGGGTCACACATTTTGAAAGTTTGTGTTTTGGTACGTATTTATTCATAATTTGTTCAATTCTTGTTTTTTGGTATCAACAGAATTCTTACTGGAAGTTGAAAAATTCCATTTAATTCCATTCTTTCCAATGCATTGGAATTCCATTCTTTCCAATGCAAAGAAACTCAATGTATTAATTACCAGTCTTATCACCGGTAAGCATACTATTTCTGTGAGTTTATTTTAATTGTAATTTTTTAAATTCCTGGAACTCCACATTTAGAACCAGCGGGTGCTATGTACCAACACAATTGAATTAAATGGGATGCAAAGGTCACATAAAGATAACACGAACATCCTTGTCTTATTTAAATAATAATAAGTGTTTCCAAAGTTCACCCTACTTCATCAAAACACAGATACCCCGGGCCACCCGAACCAACAGAATCAGAATCAGTACGTGAACTCCCAGAGTATATGCTGAGCAAGCTCTTCAGGTGATTCTGGCATATATCAAAATGAGAACATTGCATAAAGCCTCTTGTTTCAAAAAGGATGAGGCCTGAGCTGTTGCCATTTAAAGCTAAAGGAGGAAGTGACAGTAAAGGTCAGCCAGGCAGTGGTTTGACCCCACTTCCGGGAGAAAGCTCCAACTACTCTGGAGAAGCTAGGTAGTTCAGCAGGCACAAGGGGGCCGCCCTAGAGCTCTAGCCCCTTCCGGAAACCAGAGTGAGCAGCACCCATGAACCCTAGCCAGACTGTAGGGACAACCCTGAAGGTGCTCAGGGCACAGGTGATTTTCCTCTTGAACAAAACCAGGAAGTAGTTCCCTCCACTTTGGTACCCTTCTTGTCCCTCCACTACACGATATTCCGACAATCTGACCCAGGGAACTTCCCCACCCACTTTCCCTCCCTCCTATTTCTATTGATGTACCCCCTAATAATTTGTTACTTTTTTTTTTTGCTCACCTACTTCAGTTGCCACCACTTTTACCCGATAGAGACTTTCAGCTTCTCTGTCCAGTGGAGCCGCACTAAAGATCTCGCCAGTGACAGGGTCAATTTTAAGCCAACCTCTCCTGTCGCCTCGCAGTGAATAACTTCATAGGGTGAGGAGAGCAAAAGAAAGCCCACATTACTTTATGCAGAGACATGAAGGTAGTTTATGGATAACTATGCTATTATGTCAACACTATCCCTTGCATGATATTCGTGGCATATTTGAAAGATCATTATTTAACATTATTAATGCTTTATTTGCATACTATCTGTCTTCAAAACAAGGATTTGCTCATCTTTACAAAGTGGTAGCTGTACTTGTTTTATTAGAAAAGGTATAGTCACAAACTGTGGGGGGGAAATGTTAAACTTTTCTGGCAATCAAAGATTTCCAATGAAAACAATCTGGAAGTACCTTTTAAAACTGATTAGCAAACCACCCTTCTAAGAAAACTTGAACACCCAGTGGTGGAGGCATTGTGTGAACAGGTGGGTACTCAGAGGCTGCTGGTGGGCAGCTGAAAGCTCATTCAATAAACATCTGTTGAGTGCTTAGCAAATATCAGGCAGTTGGTCAAGACAGGAGATTACAAAAAGGGGCTCTTAGGCCAGTAGAGGAGACAGACACAGAGATAGATAATTCCAATAAAAAGTGGGAAAGACAATAGAAGGGACCCAATGGAATCCAAGAGAAGTTCATGGGAGTCAGAGCAGTCTTTCTGAAGAAGTAGAGGTTAACTGAGATAAGAAGAAAGAGGCGGCTTTAAGCAGAAGAGATTGCACATGCTCACACAGAAAGGCCAAGGAATAGCTCGGATCTTTTCCTTGATCTGAGAAATTTTCTTAAGTGACTTTGTTTCCCCACTCATAAATTCAAAATTTTATTCACTTGTCTTTGACTAGTGATTTTTAATTTTTTTTCCTTTTTATTGAATTTATTGGGATGACGCTGGTCAACAAAATCATACAGGTTTCAGGTACACACTTCTACAATACATCATCTATACACTGTATTGTGTGTTCACCACCCCAAGTCAAGTCTGTTCATCACCACTTACCCCTCCCCATGCCCTCCTCTACCTCCCTACACTCCCCCCTGGCAATCACCACACTGTTGTCCATGCCCATGAGTACTGATTTTCCTAAAAAAATTTAAAATAGATTTTTAGAGAGAGAGAGGAAAGGAGAGAAAGAGAGAGAGACATTGATTTGTTGTTCCACTCATTTACACTTATTTATGCACTTATCAATTGCTTCTTGTATGTGCCTGACCTGGGATCAAACATACAACTTTGATGTATCGGGATGATGCTCTAACTAACTGAGTTGCCTGGCCAGGGCAAGACTAGTAATTTTTATAGCATTCTCATGAAGAAGGCAGAAGCATATGTTAAACAATAAATGGCTATAAAATTACAAACACATGCCTCCCATCAGAATTTGTGCCTTATGTATGGAGGACATCTCTACTAAACCAAACAGTATAGCCCCTCACTGATCTTTCCTTCTTTATAAAACTAGAGAAGGGGTATCCTAGAAGAGTAAAACCATAGGTGATAACTTTACCTTTTGACAGTCAGAAAAAGGTCTTAGAATTGATTCCAAGTGCCTAAATGGCAGCTCATTGGGAGGCAAGACTCCCCACAAATGTTTAAAGAAACTTAACCATATGCATCAGTTGATGTAATGCTGAAATATTTGTCATATCTTAGACAGTAGTGCTACTATACAATAGAAGCAAAAGATCTGCGTTCAAGTCCTGTCTATGTGCTCATTAACTATGCAACCTTAAAGAGGTTAAAGAGGTTATAAATACAGATGTAGATATATACACACACATATATTTCTTAGGCAAATTAATTATCACTGTACATTTTTAAGGCAAATCTGTGTGAATGCTATTACACTGAAAAAATGATAAAGAATTGCTAAGATGGAAAGATGCATACATTTGTTTAACCCCCTCAGCCTGAGCACTAACCTCCCCAGGGGTATGCCTAGAATGAGTCTTGTTGCTCCATATCTGTTCTCCAGAGAGCTAAGGAACTTATACACTCTACATCCAGAAGATTCCCTTAAACTTGTCAGGTGGCTGAGTCTTTCCAGTTGGGCTTTTGCTTCATTCTCTCTATCTAGACCTCCAGTCTGCTTTAGGGGCTGGGCTGGAACCCTTCCCCAAACCTGAGCCTCTGGAACTGATGCAGACATGACCTGGGTTTGGGTGCCCTGTCTTTAGATTTCCATCTCCTGAACTTACCAGCTCTCAGTGGGACTACAGTGAGTGGTCAGATGGAACCTGACATGCTTCCCACTTGCCTGAGACTGTGTTTTCCTCCCTCTTTTCCCGAGGAACTGACCCCTTTGGGAACCAATGTCAAGTTCACCATGTACACTGGATATGGCCTCAGATCGCTGGCTGCTCCCTTAGGAGAGAGTCTTGGAGTCAGGCCAGCTCCTTTGGCCCTCCCAACCCATCATCTCTCCCACTGGCCTTGGTCGCAGCACAGCTCGGATTGCCCAGCCCTGCTGTCTACCTTATGTCCAGGCCTTCCGGATCCTTGGCAGTCACGTTGCCCACTTTAGTCCCTTTAGCCACATCTTCACTGACTTTTGCTTGGAATACACGTTGGGAAAATTGAGGTGCTTCATTCACATCTGTCACAAAAAGAGTGAATGTGGCGAAAGAGCTGGTGTTGTACTTTACACCAGACACCAGGGGCTCAGGATTCTCCGCTTGGACCACAATGTTGTGAATGGCTGCTGTTTCAAAGTCAAGAGGCTGTGTAGGGAAAAAAAAAAAAAAAAAGAGAGAAAGTTAATTTGAAGGTGACTAGCTCCCTTAAAATATCCATGCCCTATTCTCCTTTAAAAACTCTTGCAGAGCAGCAAGTCTCAAGTCAGTGCCAGCAAACGCCTACTGCTCCGAATGATAAAGAGCCATGAGAAAGTCCCTGCTGCAGGATTTACCAGCGCTTTTAATGTGCTGATATGCATGAAGGCTCTCCTAGAAGAACCAATCAATGCACACTCCTCAAATTTATTTAACCCTGGGATAGTTCATTCATTCATTCAGCAGAAACTGACTGATTCACTCAAGCGAATTCCCAGAAGGCAGCGTGGGAAATGCTTAGACAGAGATTTCCATATTATATGGAGAATGATTTTCCAGGATCCAAACCCCAAAATAAAAGTCCTTAAACTCATGGAGGGTGAAAGAGGTCAGAAGAGAGGATCTAGAAGATAGTTGACCTGCTCTTGTTCCAGGTCATCCCAGACAGGGCCAGAAATAAAAAATCAAGAAACCAATTTTGGTTTAGTGTGAGGAAGAATGTGACAGTTAGCACTACCCAAGAAAGAAAGAGTTGCTTCCAAAACAATAGGTTCTCAACTCTGGAAGTTTTTCAAGAATTGACTTAAACAACATGTGACAGGCTAGCATGGAAAGGACTTAAATATCATTTAAGCAATTGGCTCTAAGGAGCTTTTAAGGATTCCCTCAAGGCACAGAGTCCATAATTCTGTGGGGAAAACCCTAGAAACCAAAATCTAAATATTTTGTGCATATGTGAACTTTTATGTAGGGAGAGAATACGTAGATTTGTAAGAGTCTCAGTGGTATCCAAGACCTGAAAAAGATGAAGGAACCTAAGCAAAGCCCAAAATGTACATTATAGATTATAGAACCTGCACCACTTTATTCACTCTTCCATGCCTGGAGGACCCAGGACCTCTTGGAGAGCTGTCAATCCTTTAACTTTAGTTTGTATCTATTTATAGCATTGGTTAAACAGAAATGGCAAAACCCATTTGTGAAGAGAAAAACTCATGGAGGGTTCAACACATGATGGCATTAGCTCAGCCTGCCCTTCCTTAACATCTGAAAAAAATTCTCCCCCGAGTCAGAAGTTGGCTCAATGTTGTCTCTCCAGATCAGCTTCCCTGATCCCTACTCTCCATCCCCAAATGGACGAGCTCCACATCCTCCGCTATCTCATAGTACCTGTTCCAGTAGATTCTTACTGACCATTAGCTCTCTGATGGGAGGAACTGTTATATCCATCACTGCCTTTCATCTCTTCCTTGACACGCAGTACCCATATCAGTCAGGAAACATACAGATGAGAACGTGTTGGTCCTTCGTGAGCCCTTGAGGGTTCCAGAGGAAAAGAGTCCAGAGAAGATCTCTGCTTTCCAGAGACCCCGCTCCCCTATGCACACACACACACACACACACACACAACATTACCACCCAATTTCTAGTTCAATAGAAAGATTGCTCATACAGAAGAGAAAGAATTATATATGAAGATACAAAGTCATTTGAGATAGAAAGTAAGGAGCAATTGACAGAATATAAATAAAAGGATATACAATGTTGTAAGCCAGCTGAGATGTACAAAGAGAGAGCCTGTCCACAGAGACAAGTGCCCAGTGTCTGCAGGGCATGGCCCCACAATGACCTCTTGATCACTACCATGTGATCTGATTAGGCTCTTCACCTCGGGGTGGGAGTGGTGGGCGGAGGGTGGGCTGGGGTACTAGAGCTTCTGACTCCCAGAGACCCACTCCTCATCTCAGGGATGAAGGCAGAGGCATCAAATTGAGAAATCTGGCAGATGGAACAGAAAGGCAGCAGCCCCTAGAAGCCCAAGATGAGGACAAAGGCCAAGTGCTCTGTTCCTTGCTGGTCCAGCCCTGCCCAGGCTCAGGCAGGCAGTAGAGTAACCTGTGTGCTCAGGCAGAGGAGGCACATCTCCTCGCTACAAACAGGTCCCAAGTCTCCTCCCTGTGGCTTTCCCATCCTGTCACTGTGGCCCCCAGCAGTGAGGGATAAAGAAATGAGACAGCATGTCTACAACTGAGAAGTAGCCCGTGTTACCAGAACAGAACATGTGAGGCTGCGAGTAGAAAGAGGTGGTGGAAAAGACCATGTACATCAAGCTGAAGAGATGAGACTTTATACTTGAAGAGCAGAGAGAGGTGTTAAGCACCAGCCTGACAAGGTCAGATTAATGTTTTAGAAAGATAACTCTGGGACCAGCCATGTGAGGGATGGATCTTAGGTGACCCAGACCCAGACAGGGAGATCAGTTAGGAAAGGCGTCAGATCCCCTTCAATACTTATTGAAGAGAAGAACAAATGAAAAAAGGAGCAGCCTGCCATTGATCATTCTGCTTAGCTTTCATACCAGGAAAAATAACCTGAGCCAAATCTTCCAGGGAAAAAACTAGAAATGAAAGATACTCAATTAGCTCATGATAATCAGCAGAGCTTAATCAAGGAAAAGACTTGTCAAACTGTGTGTGTCATCTTTCCCGACACAGGGATGTGCCTTTCAAGCCAAGTCAAGAGACCTATCATGCTTCTTGGGGTGGCCTCAGGTCCTGTCTAGGAGACACAGTCATCAAATAAGCTAAAAAAATATGCTTGTGCTGCAGTCCCTCTTTTGCACACGATTGCTTGAAAGGTCAAATCTTGTGATTTAGGTTCAGCCTGAAGGCAGAGGTAAAAGTTGCAGTGAGGGATACTTGACATTTTACCAATGATTGGTAATGAGAAAAAGTGTATGCATTAATTTTCCAGATGACACTGGGCTGATTAAAAAATAGGTCATGTATTGAGAATTCAAAACAACCATTTATAATGGAGAACTGGTAAAATTTGCATTAAAAAAAAACTAAAGCTAAAACCAAACCCCAAATTTTAAGAAAGGGAGTCCCAGTTGTTGATGAGCTGGCAAGCTTCAAAGAAACGGTCTTCATGCTCCTGACACCCACTTGGCCTCAAGAGTATCATGGTCTACCACATGTCCGGCCAGAGCTTTGAGTGGCAGTCAGTATTAAGTAGGACAGCATTTCTAAACCTTGTCTAATCCTAAGCATCTCCTGAGGTATGTGAAATAATAGAAAACACATATATTGGTCTCTGCCCCTAGTCCCTGGCACAGAAGCTCCTAAAACACTTGCAATTTCCTCAGTGATAAGAACACTAAGAGCATCTTTTGTTCCAATATTTGGTCTTTGACCTCAGTTCCTGAGACTGAGGTCCTAAATCCCTTGGGATTCCCTGAGTAGTAGGAATGTCTTTTGTTCTAATGAGGCAACCCTCAATGAGCTCCTAGATAGGGCTGGTCACCAGAAAGACCAAGCCAGGATTAGAAACTTGGAACTTTCAGCCCCATCCCACCATTCCCTCTAGGGAAGGGAAGAGAAGCTAGAGATTGAGTCAATAATCAATCCTGTCTACATGATGAAGCCTCCATAAAAATCCCCCAAGTACGGGGTTTGGAGAGCCTCTGGGTTGGTGAACATATCCACGTGCCGGGAGAGTGGTATACCCCAACTCCGTAGGGACAGAAGCTCCTGCTCTCAGGGCCATTGCAGACCTTGTCCTTTGTGTCTCTTTATCTGTCTGTTCACCTGTATCCTTGTATCCTTTATCATAACCTTTAATATAGAAGAAACTGGTCAATGTTAGTGTTTCTGAGTTCTATGAGCTGTTCTAGCAAATGATGGAACCTGAGAAGGGAGTCATAGGAACCTCCAACTTATAACCAGCCAGTCAGAAGTAAAAATTACAACCTGGGATTTGCAATTGGCTTCTGAAGCAGGGTCAGTCTTGTGGAACTGAGCCCTTAACATCCGGGGTCTGTGCAATGTGCACACAGAGAGTGTCAGAACTGAGCTGAATCGTGGTACATCAGGCTGGTGCTAGAGAATTGTTTGATACATGGAAAGCCCACCCAGTACGTGTCAGAAGTGAAGTGCAGTGTGGGAGTAGTATGCGAGTGAAGGAGAAAAACAAAAGTGTTTTCTCTTCCCCTTTGTAGGAATCTTGTTAAAATCGCTGATGTCCAGGCCCTTCCTGGGAGAGGCTGAGTCAGCAGTCCCAGTGGGCACCGTTTGACTTCTGGATTAGGCACGTTTGGTCTCCTTGGCAAGAGGGGAAAGCACACCTCTCCACATGTAGAATCCTGGCTTCTGCTGTAGTTCTAATTAGAATGAAGATAATGCTGAACGTTTAAGTTTACTATCTACTGGGTGCTATGTTAAGGGCAATTCATGTATTTTTCCGTTTAATCCTCCAACATCCTTATGAAGAAGGTGCTACTAGTTTATCCATTTTTACAGATCAGAAAACTGAGGCCTGAGAGATTCCGTCCTTTGGTCCTGGTCACAGAGCAAGTAAGGACAACATGTGGCCTCAACAGAAATCATTTCCTAAGACAAGCCAGATGTTTGGGGTCAAGATCTCAGGTCTGCCATCACTGGGGGACCTGACTGTATCTTGCTATGTGCCTGAACCTCATCTGCCCCTGAGATTTATTTCTGCTTCTCTCATCATCAGTGTGAAAGTAAAGGAGAGCATAGGCAGAGTGCTTCATAAAGTAAAGCGAGTTAGAGCTGAGGTATGGGTTTTTCAGTAAATTTTACCTCCGATTAACACATTTGTAATTTAGATGAACAGTTGCTGATAGACTTGTGATTAAGACACTAAGTTTCTGGATATGGTACCAAAAACAAAGGCAACAAAAGCAAAAAACACAACAGTGAGACTATATCAAACTAAGAAGCACAACAAAGGAAAGAATCAGCAATATGAAAAGACAACCTACAGAATGGGAAATATATTTGCACACCATATATCTGATAAGGGGTTAGTATGCAAAATACATAAGAAACTCCTATAATTTAAGAGCAAAAAACAAATAACCTGATTTTAAAATGGGCAAACGACTTTAATAGACATTTTTCCAAAGAAGACATGCAACTAGCCAACAGGTACATTAAAAAATGTTCAACAGCACTAATCATCAGGGAAATGCAAGTCAAAACCACCTGTTAAGGATGGCCTTTATAAAAAAATTTTTTTAAAAGAAAAAAAAAAGTGCTGGCGAGAATATGGAGAAACTGGAACCTTGTACACTGTTGGCGGGAATGTGAAATATTACAACAGCTATGGAAAACAGCATGAGGTTCCCCCCAGAATAAAAGCTAGAACTGCTCTGTGATCCAGCAATCCCACTCCTGGATGTGCATCCTAAAGAAATGAAAACAGAATATCTGCACTCTCATGTTCACCGCAGCATTATTCACAACAGCCAGAATGTCCACTGACAGACCACTGGATAAAGAAAATGTGATACACACATACAATGGAAAATTATGCAGCCTTAAAAAAAGAAAAAGGAAATCCTGCTATATATGGAAAAACCTTGAAGATATTATGTTAAATAAAATAAGCCAGTCAGTCATGGACAACAGTGTCCGTTGATGAGGGAGGGAATATAAGGGGGCTAAATGGTAATGGGGAAAAATATATAAAGATTAAATAAATAAAACCTTAAATAAAAAAGAAATAAGCCAGTCAGAGGACAAATATTGTATGGTTCCTTTATATGAGGTACATAGAACAACCAAACAAATGGAAAAGGAAAGCAGAATGGTAGCTGCCAGGAGACAGAGGGAAATGGGGAGGTGCTTGTTCAAAGGTACAGAATTTTATTCGTGCAAGATAAAAGCGTTGTAGACGTCTGGTACACAACAAGGTGCAGAGAGTTAACAATATTGTACTGTACACTCTAAAATTTAGGAGGGTGATTTCATGTTATGTTTTTACCACAATTTTAAAAAGTGTAGTTTAAGAACTGAAAATGATTAACATGCCGGTTCAGAATCAATGGTAGTCCCCTGATACCTAAGTGAATAGGGAATTTATTTAAAACACCAAAAAAAAAGCCCCAATATAAACACGTATGTCTGTCATAGTAAGTACATATATCGTAGGGACGATTTGTGTATCCTAATCCAAACCTCAGGGGCAGTATTGCTTTGCATTTGAAAGATCCTAATCAGAGATCCATTCTATAGGTCTTGAGTTGGCTCTATCTCAAGCAGCACTAGAGAGTTTGTTAATCAGTAAAGTGGTCTTCCAAAGAGATTTTGTGATGTTAGAGTTTGGTACACAGAGTATATCTCTCAGTCATCACATGAACATGAGTGTAAGCATCTGGCTAGTCTAGCAGCTCACACCCTCCAGAGTCCCAGGATGCCTGTTCTGTCTCAGATCACCTTCCACTGGAATCCTGTTATCACAGTGTCTGAGGGACAGAGAGCAGGACTTCACTAGCCTAAAGTATAAGCTGGATGATTATTTTTTGTGACTGCTTGTTAACAATTGTAATAATTGAAAGAATTCAGTTATTTAGTCAGCCAGTATTTATTAACCCTCTACCAAATGCCACTTGGATTACAAACACAGACAAAATAAGGGTGTGACAAAGATTTTGGTCCAAGGCCTGCTCTATGGTAACGTATCCCCTCAAGGTTGTGTGGGTGGATACTTGCAGCTTCCATCTACCACAAATCACTGGAGTTACCCTCATGCCTCTAAAGGTCCTCATTAGCCACAAATGGTCAAGTTAACTTAAGCTGATCCACACCAAGCCATCATGAAAAAATTGGGAATTATTCATACTGAGGTGGCCAGGCCTCCATCTTCTCATAGATCCCTAGAGAGCTCTGGTTCCTGGGAGGATGGGAGACATGTTGCCTGGAGCATCCGCTGCAAACTCTAAAGAATGCCCTTTCCTTTATCCTTTCCTCTTTGGTTCTTTTCCTCCACGTAGAGAGCATGAATCAAAGGGGAAGTTGTATTGACACCTTTTCCAAGTGTCAGACAAACACAGAATGTTAATGGTTTGAGTTGGTCCACACACAAACCTCCTGCTAACGCCCAGTGAGGCCCGTGGTCAGAGCTAATAATGGGATCAGAATTCTGACATGGCCCAGGGATTGCTTCTATCCATTTCTGTGAAACTATTCTGTTTTGTCTTTACTTCAGCTTTCTTTTATTCTGGTTCAAAACTTTTCTCAGGCCCTGGCCAGTTTGGCTCAGTTGGTTGGAGTATCATCCCGCAAATCAGAAGGTCACAGGTTTGATCCCTGGTCAGGGCATACATGAGAAGGCAACCAATTGATGTTTCTCTCTCACACCAATGTTTCTTTCTCTCTCCCTCTCTCCCTCCCTCCTTCCGTTCCTCTCTCTCTAAAAGCAATAAAAGACATGCCCTTGGGTGAGGATAAAACAAACCAAAACCCTTCCTCAGGAGCCTTTTTGTTGTAGCCTCCAGTCCACTACACTGCAAATCTTCAGCATTCAGCTCAGCTTGCAGAGTCTCTTTTGCTATGACTCTGATCCTTTTTAATTCTAAATATGTTGGATGACACTGAGTGCCGTGTCCTATTGAGTCATCTGGCAAACTCTTTAATGCTCTAAAGCAGGGATGTCCAACCTGTAGCCGATGGGCCATATACAGCCCAGGATGGCTGTGAATGCAGCCCAACACAAAATCATAAATTTACTTAAAACATTATGAGATATTTTTTGTGATTGCATGTCACAATATATTTAATGTGTGGCTCAAGACAATTCTTCCAGTGTGGCCCAGAGACGCCAAAAGGTTGGACACCCCTGTGTAAAGCAGAGATGAGGCAGCCACAGAGAAAAGGGTCAAGATTTAGTTGTACATAGTGGGGATGGAAGTAGATTAGGGGAGGAATGGGAAGGTCCTGTACAATGACGGAGATACTATGGTCTACAAGCCAGGCTTTGGCTCCAGTCTGCCTTCTCCTTACAGAGGGAGAGACAAAGTAAGAGCCAGTGGGCTTAGCAATACCATAAAAGATGAAAGTAAGGGGTGGGCAGAGAAGAAGGGATAAAAGGATAAACTTGTCTTTTAAACCTTGAAAGGATATCTACCAATTTCCAGTCATTTTGAAAGAGGAATCTATGGCTGGCACTTTAGAACAAAAGGTCTACAGCCTAAGTGGCTCATAGGGTTCATGCAGTCTAACACCCTACATTTGCAAAGGGAGAAGGAAAATCCAAAGCACACTCACCCACCCAGATTTAGCAAATAAAAATATAGAATATCTTGTTAAGTTTGCATTTCAGATAATTTTTTAGTATAACAGTAGGGAGTTATCACTCATCATTCTTTTGACATTGTTTCCATAAATGCTGGCTCTGACTGATATGTGGCTTGTAGATAAACAGCATGCTTGTCTAAGAATCCTAGGAACTAACTTCAAAAGATACAGACTCTGACCTTCAGGCATCCCAGCTCTGGGAGATTCGCTGACCTTTAACTGTGGAGTCAGAATGATGTGAAGCCAGGATGACTAAGCCAGGATGACGTGCACTGGGCCATCACTTGCCTTATTGGAATGGACTGTGCTCATCTGCATGTAGAGAACTTTTCAAGCCCCTCCCCTTGATGTCTTTGTTCTTCTTTCCCTCTCCCTCCTTACAAAACCTCTGCCTGCACTGAGATGTGAAATGGATGTTGAGACAAGAGTCCCTCATCTTCCCAGGAAGATGGGCTTTGAGACATGAGGTCCCCATCTTCCAGGTGGTTGGCATCTGAATAAATCTCTTTCCTTTACATCAGCACCTATCTCCTGCACATTGGCTTTTGAAGCTTCAAGTGGCTGGACCTGCATTTGGTTACATAAGTATGTCCCAAATATTACCTGAGACATAAATACATATACTAAAAATTATTTATCCTGTGTTTTATGCATTTTATATGGTAAAGGACAGGCCCAGAACTAGATGCCTGGCCTGTTGTCTTTCGGGAGGACAGGAATGACTGAGTACTCCAGGAGTCCATTGCCATGCCAGAGGTCACTGCTAATACGTCACCTCTGCTTACAGGTCCTTGAAATCCACGAAAAAGACATTGAAATCCACAAAAATTCCATTAAAGGGCCATTTACCTTTTTAATTATGACATATCCAGCGTTGGTTTGGGGATCTGTGTCAACCCCCAGTCGCCCCTCATCATCTCCTTGTGTAATTCGATATAGGATTTTAGAACTCCCAGTAAAAGGCTCATCAGCATCCGTGGCCTGGATGGTTAGGATGGTGGACCCAATGGCTGTGTCTTCAGAGAGAGTTAGGTTTCCATACTAAGAAGGAAACCGGGAAAGGAAACAGTGAGAATGTACATTGTCACAAAGAATCACCAAAGGGCTAACTTGTCTGTTTAGCTTCAGAACAGACACAAGCCATAGTCTGCACCAATACTCACCAAGCATATTTTTCCTATTGATAAATATGCTGCAGTTGATTTTGACATTAGTCACGCTCATAGACTGAGATCCGTTATACCAAGAAACATTACATCTCAAAGAGCTGCTGGCAGGATTCTAAAACAGATTCTCCCTCCAACATTCAATGTATTTAGTAACTGTAATTACTATATTAATAATAATATCAATAAATACTACATACTGAGCAATTCTAATGTGACAGGTACTTTACATACATTATTTTAATTAGTGCATGATCAACCCAGGGGTAGAGGTTAAGAGCCTGAACTTTGGAGTCAAACAGCCTTGGTATGAATCCTACGCTTGTCACTCACTAGCAGGGTGACTGGAAGCAAGTTACCAAACATCTTTAAGTCTCAGTTTCATCTTCTGTCTAATGGAGATAAAGAAAGTAGAACTATTTCATGTTTGCTATGAGGATTGAGAGATAATGCATGTAAAGCCCCTGTTGCCTGGCACACAGTAAGTACTCAATGAAGATAAGCAACACTCCCCACTAAGTAGCTGTATCATTGTCTCCATTTGACAGAGGAGCAGCAGAATGGGGAGGGAAAACTCACCCAAGACCACACAGAATTGGGATTCATACCCACGTTTGTCACACTCCAAAGCCTGTGCTTTCAGTCACTGGCCTAGACGGCCTCCCCACCTCCACTGAAAATCCCTCAGATCCTCTCTCTGGGCATCACAATTTTAAAGACGGAAATAGCCAGGGTCCAGGAGGAGACCACAGCAGTGAAGCAGCCGGCTTATTCTCCGGAGCCCAGTTTGCATTTCCAAGCTTTGAAACTCCCAAAGCTGGATTCTCACCTTCAATTTAAAACCACTGTCTACAGATAATATAAGAAACTCCCAATACAAGGAAGGGAACACAGAGGCTGAAAAGCAAACGGTTCTATCTCCTGCTTGCTTTGCCTCACTGCCCGTTACACACACAAGTCATGTCCAGTCTCACCTCTCACTGCCCCGAACCCTCTCATAAACTAATTCCCCTTCTTCGTCATAGCCTTGTCCCTATTTTGATTTATGAACATCATCACAGGGCTCCGGGCTGCCTCATATCTGACTTCAAACAAACTAGTCAAATGGGTTTCTCTCTGCTCCAGAATAAATAAACAGACACATCCTTTTAAGGGGAGCAATGATAAAACCACCCCCAAGTTTGAAGCCCACTTTGACAATAAGTAAACAGTTTCCTTGATGTCCTCAACTGATCCTGTTTCTCCTGCTTTTTCTGCCCAACGTGCCTGATTCTTGCACATGTCTTGAACACATATTTCTTTGGCTCGAGCCAGAGATTAGTTTTTTTCTTCTCCTTTTCTCTTAACTCAAATATTGCAACTATTAAACTTTTTTTTAGAAATGCTTGTTTGAAACCTAGCGTTAATCCATGGACTGTGCTACTACACACAAAATATATGAGGATGAACTTCAAGTGGCAATTCAACCCCTTTCAACTGGACAAAGGTTGTGACGACAGCGTTCAAGCAGCCTTGGGATAAATGAGCCATTGGCAGGAATTCATAGACAGACGTTCCCAGATCCTGTAACAGTGAATGTCGTTATTCCCTCAAGAATTTCACTTAAGAAGGAGTCTGGGTGTGCTACCAATGTATTAACTAAGGCTACCTGTGAAGGCTGGCATTTCACCTAACTACTGTCTGCCTGGGTCTTTATTCCAGAAGTAGGGATCAAGGAAGGCCAACGAAGAAAAGAAAAGGGCAACAGGTGACAACTACTCACGTCTGATTTTTCAAAGATGGGGATCTCGTCATTGATATCAA
Source organism: Macrotus californicus (assembly GCA_007922815.1). NCBI lineage: Eukaryota > Metazoa > Chordata > Mammalia > Chiroptera > Phyllostomidae > Macrotus > Macrotus californicus. Next base: position 17,064 of record VMDR010010847.1, read on the forward strand.
TGACGTTGATTTGCACATGACAGAGGGTCTTGAAATCTGAAAATCAAAGTCACATCACAAACATTTTTCACTGAAAGATCATGCCTTACAATCAGAGACCTGTGAGGAAAACATTGGCAAGTGAAGTGACAGCCATAGTCACAGTTTTGCTATTGACATGAAGTTTACGTGGAAACGGGACTCTGCTCCCCACCTGCGCCCACAAGCTGGTCACCACACAGCAGCTGAAGGAAGTCCTGGAAGAAGTGTCCTTGGGCTTTCCACTTCCCTCTACCTGCCCTCTCCAGGGTAAAGTTTGTTCCTGAGCAAGACTGTTCATTTTCTGTGAATCAGCCTTTTTTTTTCTAACTAGTGAAAGTTATGCAGACTTCAAAGACCAGAGCAAAACTACTCTTCCAGAAAGCTTTCCCTGAGCACCGCAGCCAGCTCTTTCCTTCTCTGAATGTCCCAGCACTTACTGTCCTACATCTCCTCTGCTGCCCGTGGTGGGGAGGGTTACGGTGCCTGCTGCCCTTCCTCCAAGTATGGGAGGAAGTGGTACAATCAGCTCCCTTCAAAAGGCCTGACTGCCCCGCTTGCTGGAGGCAAGAGAAGGGCCCAGGTGGCTCATGGAACCCTGGGGAAATGACACTGGCTTCGAAGGACACGTTTGCTAATTCAAAGACCTAGTCAGACACAGCAGTTTCAGCCTGGGTTCAAGATGAGCATGGAGAGTGGGTGGGAATGGGGTGTTTGGGGAAACACTGAGAATAAGAAACAACATGACAGGTTCTGTATTGGGGTCACCATCATTCTGCTGTAATAACCATGACTTATTGTATCATATAAACATTAAGAATCTGGGCTCTGGAATCCCACTGTTCAAATTCTGCCTCTGCCACTTATCAGATGTGTGGGAGCTTGATTGTGTCACTCAAGGTTTTTGCCCCTCGGTCAGTTTCTGTATGAAATTTACATTACAAAAAAACTGAGGGTCTTGACATCATGCAAATTGTTAGTGCTCCCTGGGCCCCAGGTACTATATTAAGTGCTTCACCTTCATTACTCGTTTTAATCTTCATACTAACTTCTTGATGTAGGTACTGTTATCATTCTCATTTAATTCACAAGTGAGGAAGTCAAGGGGTAGAGAAGTTAGGTAACCTGACTAAGGTCACACAACTAACTAGTGATTGAGCCAGAATTTAAATCCATGTGCTCCCTTTGTCCTCTACATGTGCTTCCCACCCATCTCCTTGCTTGGTGTCTGGGAGGCCCACCTTACAGACTGCATCATTGGGTGTTCTGGCCCTTGGGGTAACAGTTCTACCAATACGAGCACTGGCAGGAAGTGGGAGGAAGAGCAGGGGTAAAAGCTCTGGTGGGGTTCCCCATTGCCACCAGCCTTGTATATAGTCACAGGCACAGGGCTTGCCTCTTCCAGGAATGCTCCCCTCCCTCAACCCTTCACACCTTAAGGTGCTTTACGCTAACTGTTGGTTGCCCACAACCCTTACAAATAATTCCTCCTTTAAACTCCTGTGGTTACTCCTTTTGAGGGAGTATCTCTATTTCCTGCTGGGATCCTAAGGAATATACTCAGGCAGTCTTACTCCAGAGTTCCTGCTCAGTGCCCTGGGTATGTCAGCTAATTATACTTGAGGTGTAAATAAATGAATGTTGATTAAACCTGGGGCTAGTCCCCAGAATATTTGTAGACAATGAGAATGACTAAAGATGGGGTGGGGGAGTCCCAGGTCCTGCACACACTGGCTGCCTGCTTTGCACAAACCTCGTTGGGGCTAGCAGGGGAGCCTCCAGGGCAATAAGCTCTCCCTGATTTTATATAAAACTATTACAGCCTAGCCTCTAATTTTCTGTAGTATATACTTGAATGTTTAATTCTTTCAACACACACACACATATATTTATGTGTGAATATATTTTATTATCTGGCCCAAATTTTCTGTAGATGTATTCATGTACATAGACAATGTGTTATCTGATTTCCACTTTATGCTCTTACAGCATTAAATTGCTCAAGTCCCTTTGCATTTGTACATGGGATTTCTTTTACCTCTTCCAGAAAGCCTTATCCTTTCTCTCCCTCCACTGAGTGACTCATTTCCTTCGCATGCAACCTTGTACATGTTTCTTTCAATTTATTTATTCACATGTCCATCTCCTCTATCATGAGTTCTCCTTGAGGACAATGGGTCTTATTCACAGATGCATCTAATACCGTAAAGGTGCCTCAAACAAGGTAAATGCTCATTAACTATTGCTGTAAGAATGGGAGGCTGTTGGTGTGAGATTGTTAAATTATCCAGGTTTATTATATTCATTATCACTTTTGCTGTACCTCTTAACATAATCTATACAAATATTAGATCCCCCCCAATATTTTCCAAATTGCTTTCAAATATTCTACATTGGGGGCCTGCTAAACCCCAGTTTTCTCCAGTATGTCAACATTTGTATAAAGGAAAACAAGTGAAGCACAGTGTGAAATGATGCCATTCCTTCCACAGATCTACTTAATCTCTGCCTCCTAGCACTCCTGGCATGTTGCTTACTGAACTATGAGTTAATCTAAGATTCAGTTCCAATTCAAAGAATGATTCTTAGCCTGGGAGTGTGAATGCCCCTGAAATAAGCCTACCTCTGAACACGTCCATTTTCTGTGTCTGTGCATTTTTGTTTGAGAATGAGTGCATTTTTGGGAGAATGCATAGATTTCATCAGATTCTCAAAGGTTCTTGTGACTCAACAAAAATAACCACTGGCTTTGACATTGTATAAGGAATAGGGAAGAATGTCTTCTGACATTCAAATGGCTAACTAGGTGCTAAAAGGAGAAGATAGTACTTCCCAAAAGATGCATTTTTCCTCCACTTTCATATGGTAGAATCCTTTGAGTCCAAAAGGAAGAATTGGGAAATGCCATTAATCTTTTTGTTTATGACTATGGTGGCCATGACAATGTACCTTGCCAACCTCCAACAACAGGGACATTCAATAATGACAGCCACACTGCTGCACTCTGAAATCCATCACTACATTTGTACTACATGGGAAGCCTTGCTTCCCATGGCTGCCCCCAGCCAGTGACTGCAGACGGCAGGTACACTAAGGTAGGCCCATTCTTGAATATCATGGACTCCCTCAGCATCTAATTTTGGACTCCTCAATGACCTTGCCAAACTTTTCTTGGACTGCTCAGTAGTCTATGACACTCCCATCAGCCTTCCTTCCCTGTCTACTTCTCTCGGGGTCAGGCTTGTATTATAGTCTGATGGTTCTCCCAGCTTTCTCTGTATCTCTCTCTATTTTTTTTTCATAGGCATTTCCCCTAATAAAATCCTTGTACTTTTAATCCCCTTTACCAATACAATAATGTTGCCCGAGCTGTCACTTTGGACCAGCTGCCTCTGTGGTGCATGTGTGGTTGGCATAGGAAACATCCTTCTGTAATATCCCAGGTAGTAGGACAGCCTAACACATCACACCTACAAGGAAAACAAGTATTTTCACTCTTGACAGCGAATGGGATACTGACCTTTGTCGGACACCTCTACTGTCAAGTTGTACTGAGGGGAGTCTTGCTTCTTCAAGGACTGCTTGGCTAACTGGAACATCCCTGTGTAGGTCTGGACCAGGAAGAGCCCTTCTTTGGGATACTTAGGGGTTTGATCCACAATTCTGTACTGTAAAACGCTGTTGACGGTGTTTGCTTCATCCATGTCATGGGCAAGAAGAGTTCCAATATCGCTAACTGTGGAGAAGGAAAGAAGGAAATTTATCCATTGCAGGCTCTATTTAATTTATTTAAAATGGTTCCACTGGATAAGCAGGTTCCTAGAAAGCTCTGTAAATAACTTTGAATGGCTGACTAAAGTTCTTAGATTTATTTTGGTTCTTCTAACCCTCTCCACGGTATAGTGCGTTGAGTAGTGTGTTAGCTTGACATGGCTGCTATTGCAAAGTACCACAACTGGGCAGCTTTAACAACAGAAATTTATTTTCTCACAGTTTCTGGAAGCTAGATGTCTGAGATCGAGGTGTCAACAAGATGGGTTTCTTCTGAGACCTCTCTCCTTGGCTTGTACATAGCTGTCAGATCCATGTGTCTTCACATGGCCATTCCTGTACATGTCTGTGTCCAGATTTTCTCTTCTTGGAAGAACACCATATTAGTGATGAATTCAGAATGTTGTATTCTATAGAATGTCTATTCTGTGTATGTAGGATAAAAGAGGTACAAAACAATGCCCCTGCCCTTTGGGAGGCTTATGGTCTAGCTCAGTAAAATACTAAATTATATACATATAATACCAATATGTGTGTGTGTGTGTGTGTGTGTGTGTGTGTGTGTGTGTGAGTGTTTTCTCCTCTTTGATGTTTTAGCCAGAATCTGTGGGACTATGTTCCAAGACTTAGGAATGCCAACATCAATTCATATTAGATTAAGACCTACACTAATGACATTATTTTAACTTTATTTCTTTAAAGACCCTACCTCTAAATAATAGTCATCCTTTGAGTTACTGGGCATTAGACTTTACCATATGAATCTGGGGGAGGGGGTCACAATTCAGCCCATGACAAATAGTGTCCCACAAAAATTCAGGCTCACTCAAAACACGGATATGGCCATATTTGGAACTAGGATCTTTGCAGGTGTAAATAGTTAAGGATCTTGAGATAAAATTATCATGGATTTAGAGTGGACCTTAAACCTAGAGATTAGTGTTTTTACAAGAAGACACAAAGATGTGCACACACACAGAGGAGGAGGCCTCGTGAAGGAGACAGAGACTAGGATTACGCTGCCACAGCAGCCCAGGAATAGCAAGAGCCACCAGAAGCCAGAAGAGACAGGGAAGAATGCTCCCCTAGCAGGCACTCTGATTTCAGACTTTGGCCTCCGGAACTGTGAGAGAACAAATTTCTGTTGTTTTAAGCTACCGACTTTGTGGTACTTTGTTTGTTACAACCACCCTTGGATGCTAATGTACAAGGTAAATGGTGTAACTAAAGAAAGGCCTACTGTGGGTCAAGCAACTTTACGGAACAATTGCAGAGACTGACTCCACCCCAAAGATAACACAGAGCAAAGGGCAGGCAGGCATCCTCTCTGCCTTGCTATGGTTTATGGCCCTCCGTATTTATTCTTGTGAGTGTTTCAGCCCAGGGAGTTCCCAAAGTCAGAGGCTATGACTCACCCAGCTATGGGTGAGGTCTGATGCGGTCTGGATCATCTTGCTTTGTGAAATGGGAATTGTGGGTTTCTCTACATGCAGCCAAAATCCCACTGTGGGACTCAAACTTGAACATATCCCATTCACGGAGCTAGACTTTACCCCCTCTCCTATATCAATTGGCATCTACTGACTTATATGGAAATATGGAGGATTTTCATTGTTGGGGGAGGGAACTTTCTCTGGACATCTATCATGGAGCTAGGCCCATGTAGACATGGCTTGTGGGCCTAGGTAGGGGGCACCATGAGCAATAGAGCAGAGGAAATATGTATTCAGTACAGCAGGAGCTGCTATTTCTGACTCCATCACAGCCAAGTCATTTTTGTGACAGGCATCTGCCCCCGTCAAAAAAAAAAAAAGTCTCTGTGTGCTGGAATGAAAGAGGGTCTCACTAAATTCTGTGACCCTTTGGTGTTGGAGCTGCCCTGCTTTGGACTTTTTGCCAAAACGAGTGAGCATAACACAGAGGACACTGTGCTTCTCTCACTGCATGGTAAATCCGTCCTGTCAGAGGAACTACGAGGCTGTTGACATAAGTGACCAGGGAAATTCTAGTAGAAGGTGCTACTCAGTGTGAGCACAGAATTCTGTGGATGAGGCAGAAGTGAAAGGAGTGCCATGACTCTAAATGACAAAGGCCAGGAACGAGTAGGGGCAGTAAGAGTGGTAGTAGTGCTGATGGTGGTCGTGAAAGCTCCAGTTTAAGAACACTACCCAGGTAGTAACTGAGCCAGAATACCGTACTTGTGCGAGTCTCAAGGTGCGTTCGACCTCTATACTGTGTAGACGTGGACAATTGATCACTGATCAGGTTTACCGGTCCACTTTTTACAAGGCAGCAAGGAGAAACGGATTACAGAGTTCAGAAAGATAGTTACACAGCTTTGAATAGCTCTCATTTCTTACCTATTCTCTCATTCTCCTGGACCTCAAATACAGTCGTTGTGGGTGGACATGTAGGTGGATTATCGTTAATGTCTTTAACTTTCACAAAAATTTCCAGTGGCATTGCAAGTGGTTTTCCAAGCTCATCCTTTACAACTGCATAGAAAACATACTACGACGGGAAGATCAGAGTTAAGACACAATTTCATCATTGCCTTTAAAAGGCAAAGAAAATGATTGTTTTAGTTTTATTTTATTTACCCCCTTACTTTCAATTTACTTATAACTGGGAAATGAGATGACAATAAAACGGGTCAGATTTGTGGGGATATTATCATGTCTTTGAGAGCAATAGCATATGGGGGTCAGAACCCAGTTTAGGGATTTTTGTTGCTGTTTTTAAGTAAAATATTTTCTGCTCTCAGTTCTCCGTGAGCACAGGACTTGGTCTTGTCGCCTGTGACACTTCTCCCCCTTTTACTCACTGAATCCTTTTCTTCTCTGTCCAAAGGCTGGTTCACGTAAATATCTCCCTGCTGGTCAATTGAAAATGGGAATCTTGGCAGCTTCTCCTTTTCAACTAAGGAGTACTGTGCACCTGGCTCATTCCACCGCACCTGCAGGGCCAAAGTGAGTGGTGAGGAGAGAGACATCTGCACCCAGAGAACAGAAAAGGGGCTAAACAGTTTCCTGGTTCTCAGTTTGAAGCTTCTGACAACCTTGTTTATATGCCTGTGGTTTCTTATAACTACTGAATTACATTTTTTCACTTTCAACCTAAAATAAGCCTTTTGTCCTATTTTACTAAGTTATGTTGCTCAAAAAAAAAGCACGAATGAGGTATTTTTCTTCATTAAAGCAATTTTTTTTGTGTGTGTGAACCCTCTAAAGAGTTTGTGTGGTCACTATTTTGGAAGTCTGACTGTGGAAGCTTCATGTCCATAAAATATCAATCTGAGAAACAAAATCTACTTTGTAGTGCCATTATCTGAGGACTAAGCCATGATATATGATGAGCTTCAAAAACTTACCGGTGGAGATAAGAACAAAGAAGACACTTTAAACTCTTCTCCATGCTAGTATTTCAGTAAGATGAATGATACATAAATAAAGCACATTCTTTCCCTAAATATTTAGTCTTAAAGACTTCAGGGACTAAGAATAATTGCTAACTCCTTATGTCGTTCTGTAAACAACGTGGCAAAATAAATAAAGTCAATACCAAGTCCACTCGACTTTCTACAGAGTTTGGTTTCTGTAATATTCTAATACTAACACTTGCTGAGGGTTTACCACATGCCACATTCAATTCTAAACACTTTTATCTATTATCTCATTAAATGCTCAAAAGCCCTATGATATAGAGACAGACTATCATTATCTGCATTCCACAAATGAGGAAACTAGGGCACGAAAAGTTTAAGCGATGTACCCAAATCACTTAAGATCCTACAGCCAATTTGAAATTGCCACACTAAACTATTCTCTCAGACCAGCCTGGGAAGGGTATCAAGGGAGCACCATTGTCCCGTACTAGCCATTTAAGTACTATCCTCTATCCAAGCCAAAAACCATGTTCCTGGGTCTAAGTGAGTGCAGCTTCTGCACGCCCTAAAAACTCAGCCTGAGTTCTCTCTTGAGCCGTCCTCTTCCACTCTCCTTCCTGCGTTTCCAGACACCCAAACCATTTTCCCCAGGCCTGGGTATTGGATGTGGCAGAATTTCTTTTCTTTGACAGGCCCGAGAGCAAACAAGCACCCTCTCTCTTTTTAGCATTTACAAATCCTTGTGGGGATGGCCTAAATAATAAACAGGAAGACTGTAGTAAAGGCCCCAAACTGCACTTGTCATGGTAGTGAGTCCTGACACAACTTCTTAGCTGGCAAAGCCCAATAACTGTTGCTTTCACTCTTTTTTTCCCTAATAGTGAAGTTCACTAATTCAACATTCAATAAATAAAAATTCTTTTAGGTCATACAATAGATATAGGGTGGACCATTCCAGGGTCCCTTAATAACAGTGATATTATTTATAAACAGTCTTACCAGAACCACAGACTGGGACTTACTCATAACCTGAATACCTGTTATCCACTTTCACAGACATAGGCTCCTAGTTAATCTCCACAACAGTCCTTAGAAGTGTGATAATCTCCATTTTACTGTTAAGAAGTTGGGGTGCAGAACAGTTAAGTGACTCTTTCTATGATCAATCAGTAAAGCAATGGAGCAAGGACGTGGTTTTGTTCATCTGCTCCAAATCCAGGACTCTCTCACTAGCCCACAGCTTTCATGTCAAGGAGCCTTCTGATCTTCCAGAAAAGATCAGCTCTGGGTGGAGCTCAGAGTGTATTTACAGGAGCTAAGGGAGGAGGTGAGAGCACCAGCCACAGAGGTGGGAAGGGGGAGCTTGTGAATGGAGAGGAGAGGCACACCGAGGAGACAGAGTTGGGCACAGGTGGTCTCCAAAGGTAAAGGTGGTCTATTCAACTCCTACTCTTGGCCAGTTCTGTCTATGTCCCTCAGCCTATGATGAGATGAGTCTTCTGGAAAGACATTCTTCCCACAAGAATAAGAATATGTGTGCAGGACGTGTGCACTGCACGCAACCCACTCTAGTGCAGCTGTGTTTCTGACGACTGACAGGGAACAACAAACGTCAACAGTATCTTGGGAATCTTGAATCTTGCACAGAGTTCTCTTTTTTAAAGACACACACACACACACACACACACACACACACACACACACACAATTTGGTGAAGCCCAGTGTTTACCCATGATGGTAAACTCCAGAAACTTGGAGTCAGACACTTCGTCGATTTAGCTTGCTTTATAATCATGCTATACAAAAATGTACACAATAAACATATCTGTGAAGACCATGAGGGTGAGCCCCTACAAAGGGAGGCCACTTATCTAGTAGGCTCTAGGCATTCCTTAGGCACTACCTGAGTGATTTTGATGGGGTGAGGATCTGTTGAGTTCTCTACAATCTCGACAGGTTCTGGTGCTTTCCAAATATTCTCCTTCACCATAATAACCACAGGTACGCTGTCACTGAAAGAATTCCCAGCCTGGTCTCCCATGTCCTTCACTGAGACCACCAGATTATAGGAAGGATTCTTAACGGGATCCAATTCCTGAGATCCTATATAAAGTAGAAAGAATGGAAAAGGAAATGTCTCTGAAGCTGACACAGATCTAGATCCCTTTTTTGACTCAGTCAGTCTTATGAGGACATCACCTGACTTACCTTCCCAGGTAAGTGATATTCCTCCTGTTTTGTTGTTTATCTGAAAGTACATGACATCGTTGACCTTGGGAAGCTGCATGACAATCTGATAAGTAAGTTGGCCGTTGGGAGTGGCTGGATCATCCAGGTCTGTAGCATTGACATACATAAAAGGCTTTCCTATTTAACAAAACACACCCAGAAAATGAAAGATATTAATTGAAACCCAAACCAACCATAGCCACTTTGGCCTTCTAAGAGCCAGAGATAGAATGGGGAAGATGCCATAATTCATATTGGTGGGGAAATAAATCTTTATTCTGCTTCCTTCCCCTAGGATGGGGTTTCTCGAAGCATGGCCCTGGGACCTCTAGGGATCTCTGAGACTGTTTTTAGGGTCAACTGAGTCTAAACTCATGCACATGTTAAAAAAAAATCCACTCAAAGCATTAGTTCAATCGATTTCAGCGTAAAAGAGTACCAAAAAAGGCTGGGTGGGGGGGCTTTGATGTGGTTCCAGATTCCATATTGTAACGAGCCTTTAAGAAACTACCACTTGCTGTGGTTTAGGTATAGTATCAAAGAATAGCCATAGTTATGTGAAACTGTGATAGCAATATTCCTCCCTTTTCCCATGTGAAACTGTGATAGCAATATTCCTCTCTTTTCCCACTACATGTCTGTGTGAGGCAAGTTTTTCTTCATATGCTTCAACCAAAACAGCATATGGCAACACAACAAGTGCAGAAACAGACATGAGAATCCAATGGTTTTGAATTAATTCAGACATTAAAGAGGTTTGCAAAGATTAAAACAATGCCATTATTCTTAATAAATCTTTTTGTCTTTAAAAAGATAGATTTTGTTAAAATGTTTATTATTCTAAATTAATAAGTATTTTGAAGTCTCTCAGCTTTACTTTCTAATATGATAAGTATTGGTAGATATAACCAGTGCTCTACTGGAATGAATTTGTGAGAGCCAATTGTTGAATCTCCAGAAGTTTGGTGAGCCAATTGTTAACACCATTGGTAACTTAAAATAGGCCATGGTAGGAATATTTTTACCACAGAAATTAGTAAATGCTACAAGCAGGCCTTTTCCCCCCAGAGAGACAACTATTATACATTTATCAGCATCACTCTGGATATAACCCACATAACACCACTGGATATCTCCAAAAGTTCTCTGGAGTCCTTAATAATTTTTAAAAATTTAGCCCCTGGCTGCATTTTATTTCTTAATTAATTTTTATTGTATTTTTTCCCCATTACATTTATCCCCCTTACACCTCCCTCCCCTCACTGCAATCACCACACTGTTGTCCATGTCCGTGAGTCCTTTTTCCTTTTTGCTCAATCCCTCCACCTCCTAACCCCTACCCACACCGCACCCCCCCACCCCCAGCTGTCAACCTGCTCTCTATTTGTCTGTCTCTATGTGGTTTGTTAGGGAAATACAAGAGCCCTGAGGCTAAAAAGTTGGAGAACAACTACTCTAGAAGATTCCACTGATGAAGAGAGAAAGGGGAAGACATGGAAGAGTCTTGGTTAGCAGAGCTTGTTAGAGAGTCTTTGGTATGAAATTCCAGGGACAGAACCAGTGGAATTGTTGCATATAAGGAAGTGAAGGAATACATTTCGGGAGTTATTGGAAGTGGGAATTAAAGAATGAGAGATAAGATTCAGTAGCATCGAGGGAAACTCGACAGTGAGTTGATAGAAATGGCCAAGAGTCTTAAGTCTAATATTCATGTTTATTTGTGCACTGTTATAATTTAATGTTCCTTCAACTTCTCAAATCTTTAGCAAAGCCTGTGGCATACACCTATGCCTTGGTGAGAGGTTTTTGAGGAAGTAAAGGGTAGGAGCATAGCAAATGGCTAAGTCATAGCTAGGATTGGAAGTAACAGAAGAAAAAGAAATGGGAGCCAACAGTGACCATGTGAATGTGAGATTCCTATGAGGATGTGAGAAAGTGAGCTCACCTTTCCAGAGTATTTTAAAATGTATAGAGCTCTAAAGTGTTCTAAAGCTCACCCTAGAATAGTGGTTCTCAAGTAGGGGTGATCCCACCCTGGGATTATTTGGCAATGTCTGAAGACATCTTTGTTGTTACAACTTAGGAGTAGGTGTTGCTACTGACATCTGGTGAGTAGATGTCAGGGATGCTGCTAGACATCCTACAATGCTTATAACAGCACCTGACCAAAAAAAAAAAAAGATTCTCAAGCCCAAGATCCAAGGTTGAAAAGCCATGCTCTAGAGCAATAGGAATGATACAACAACTCCCAGAGTATTGCTGTGAAATTTAAATAAGATAGGGTGCTTAATGAGTGATAGCTGCAGCTGTTAGCCACACAAATCTGCCCCTTCTGCCTCATACCCTTCCATCTTTCCATAAATGCTTCCAGGCTCCTGCATGTTACCTGGGCGAGAATTCTGTCTTACTGAGCCTTCATATTTTGACTCGAGAAACGTGGGTCGATTGTCGTTGATATCCTTCACTTCTATTGTGATGGGAACTGGGCCCTCCACTGTGGCTCCATTAGCATCCAGGGCTGAGACCTGATGCAGAAAGGGAAAGGAAACTACTTTGGTGAATTTGGACTTCATATCACACAACAAAAGTCATTTGAGGGAAATTAGAGTTCAAAGAACTAATACCTGGTAACTGTAGGGGAGAAACATACCCATAAAAGCCCAAATTGGGGAGCTGCTAAAATAGGGGCCCTCTTCATTAAACCTGAATTATCATGACTGTTTTTCCAGTGGTAGGGTATGATGGACACTGGACACAATTCTTTTCTAAATAGCTAGAGTCAGTGAAATAAGAACACTTTGAACCTAAGGCTATAGAAGTTCCATGTCCTCTTACAGAAGCATTTTAATGGTTGACCTGCAGATCCAACAGTAGAAGTTATCAGACAGAAAGCTTTTGGCTTGCTCTTTTTTCCCCACAATTATCTATCTATCATGCCTGCATATTCAAATACCAGACATGAAAACTGACCATTGGTTATTTCTGCTTCTTGCAAGGGCCAAAGAAGCTCCATCCCAGCACTGCCGCTGCCTTCTTTGTGGATCCAGGGGACACACAACAGACATAGGCAGATACCAGAGAAGTGTTGGCTTGATTTTGATTCAGGTGCCTGAACACACCATACTTGAATAAGTAATGCTATTTAAGGGCCTTGACAATGCAATTTGGGTCGCTGTAATCAAAAAGCTTAAAGAAGAGGCAATCTTTGCCATACTCTTGTGTACTTGATTTAAAAAATGGACAAATTAGGTTTGTAAAGCATGCCTTTAATGTCAGGAGGGACCTAACAGGCTTCTGTGCATGGGGTGAAGGTGCCAGTGATACTTCCAGGGCAAAGGATGATCAGAAAGGTTGGTAG
>VMDR010010848.1:0-29805 GCA_007922815.1 Macrotus californicus
CTATATTTTCTTCTGCAAGCTTTAGAGTTCAGCTTTTCACTTATTTTTTAAACTGTCTCAAACTAATTTTTATATGTGGTATGAGATGGGGCTGAAGTTCCCTGCCACTGTCATGTACAGGTGTCCCATGCTTTTTGAGAGTTCGTGTTAGGCTGCTTCACTTTTACGAAAGACCTGCATTAGTAACTGTTTCCACTAACTGAAAGAAACAGAAGATTTTTGCTTTTACAAAAAAAATGCGGAAAGCTAAAATAGTATTCAGAGTTTGCTTTGCAGTAAGCAGAGCACTCACCGAGGCAGCGCTCACCCAGAGCAGGGAGAGTGGCCCCCTGAGCTCCTTCCCCAGGAAGCACACTCAGTATCACAGCCTCAAGTCCCAGAGCTTCGAGCTATGTCTGCCAGCCAGCATGCTTTACCTCGACTTACTGGGCTGCCCAGAAGTCCAGTTTTGTTTCCCACAATGGCTCTTGTAGTGCTTAGTTGTCTTTAACTTAACTTGAAACAATTTTGTTAGAGTGTATTGTAAGCGCTGTCATATCAACGTGCATTTTTTTTTCAAAATTGGTGAATTTTTGTGTAGTTATTTTAATATTGAAGATGGAAGAAAATATGCAACATTTTCATTGTATTCACTTTATTATTTCAAGAAAGGTAAAAAACAACTGAAACACACACAAAAAATTGTACAGTATATGGAGAAGGTGCTGTGACTGATCAAATGTGTCAAAAGTGGTTTGCAAAGTTTCTTGGTACTACTGACACTTTGGCCAAATAATTCTTTGCTGTGGGGCTGTCTTATGCATTGGAAGATGTTTAGCAGCACCCCTGGCCTCTATCCACTAGAAGCCAATAGTGGATGATAGCCAACATACTCAAATATCCAAACCAATAAAGCTATTGGTGAAAATGAAATATTTTGTGCGTCCTTTAGCAAGATATGTCGTAAGATAATTGTTTTTTCACCTTATGTCATTCAGCTTGCAAAAGGTTTCACAGTAACAGTCTACTTTTCAACCCATGTGACTGAATGTTTAAAGGGTGCCCTTATGGTCCCGGGAGAAACGAATTAAGTTAATATAACTATTAAAAACTCTCAATAGAGAACTTTCCTCATCAGCTATTCTCAGCACTAATTGTTATTATAAAAAGTGAGACTGTACTGTAACGTCATATGGTAACTGATGTTTTGGGAGTGACACCGAAAACAAAACAGAACAAAGTGGCTTCTTGCCCAGCGGCAGCCCCAGTGTCATTGGGAACATTACTGGAAGGGCCCTTGGAACAGATTCACAAGACCCCTCCTAAGAGCCCCTCTTGAATTATCTGGAAGAACAGGAAGATCAAAAGTACTCAAACCCATATATCGTTCCATAAGTCTTTAAATTAAGTTAAAATAGGTTTAAAATGCAAAGTTAATTTTAAAAATATGTTATTTTTTTCTAAATGTGGCAAAGAGAGCTTAGTGGTATGAAACAGATGAGTGTGATAGGAAGTATGAGGGAAGAAAAAATGTGAAGAAGGTAGTGGAGGTAGGGTTGGGGGACATGAGGGAATGACACAAGGTCGCAAGGGGGTCAGACACCTCCACACCGCCATCGTCCAGGAATGTGAAAGAAGCCTGGGGCAGTCACGACGAATGGGCCCTGACCTTCTGAAGATAGTGGTACAGATGGGCAGCATGACAAGTGAAAAAAGAGATGAGCAGATGGGGATGAGGGAAGAACAAGAATCACGTTCACCAACTCAAGTTTATTATTTTCTCTCCACGCGTGACTGGGAGAGTGAAAAGGAGTGAGAGCAAGAATCTTCAGTGTGCGGTAGGACAAAGAAGCTCTTTTGGAGTTACTGGATGTGACTGTGGACCCAACTTTTTCTCTTATTATGTGACCTGCAAAGGTGATTTCATTTGCTTCTGTGTGCACTCATCTATTTTTTAAAAAAGGAATTTTAAAATAAATATCAACAGCATGCTTAGAGATGGATGAGTGTTGAATGAGTGAATATTGCCTTCAATTTATCGAATGACTATTTGCCATGAACCAGGGATTTTAATGTATCATCTATTTAAATTCTATCAAAGTACAATAGACATTTTCACCTCCTACAGAAAGGGCATGACCAAGGTCACACAGGTAGTGCAAATAACTAGAGTCTAAGGTCCATCTTTTCACACCATGCCACATTCCTCCCTCTGGATGACTCTCTCTCCTGTGATTTGTCTTTGTTGCCTAGCATTGCTCAGAATCCAGCGTACTTTTTTCACTTAGGGAGTGACACTACATCCCCACGGAATAGAGACATCCACCAAGAGTGGCCATGCCTCTGTCTTAAGACCTCTACAGTCTTTTACCTGTGCCACCATTGGGACTTTCTCAAAACTTTGTGAACGTATGAATCCTAAATACCTGGCCAGTCATAGGATGTGAGTAATTGTACTGAATGGCTAATGGGTACAGCAGGAAGTCATAGAATTCTCTTTGAAATTCAGCATATCGTACAAACCTGTTGTTACACCTTTTTATTTCATCTGAAAATTACCATTTTCAGTGTATCTGTATTATGTCCAATTAGGTTATTTTTTCCAGTTTTATTGAGAAATGATTAATATACATCACTGTGTGTGTTTCAGGCATACAGCATGATGGTTTGATTTACATGTACTGTGACATGATTGCCACAGTAGGTTCAGCTAACATTAATTTTCTCGTATAGATAACAATTTAAAAAAGAATAAAAGGTAACTTTTCCTCATGACGAGAAGAACTCTTAGGGTTTACCCTCCTAATAACTTTCCTATTTACCTAGTAACAGTATTGGCTGTGGTCATGTTGCAATTGCATCCCTAGGACATGCCTGTCTTTTAACTAGAAGTTTGTACTTAGTTCACTATTTTTAAAAACTATACAAGCTTCTAAGTACTGGTCAGTGCGTGTAAGAGACAGGATACATTTACATTCCATAGGAACGTAGATAAAGAAAATTATTAACACATCCAGTAACTAATTACCCAAAAGGTAAGGATAACCTAACTCTGCTCCAAAAGCTCCAGGATGCTGGCCTTCACTTGTATAGTCACTGGAGTTTTGTTTCCTCTGGAGTCTCAGTTACGCTTTTGTTTCTCTGTAAAATAAGATGAACAGAGGTCAGTGATCCTTTGTATCAACTCATTTTGCATTACCTGCATAGACTCTCTGTAACAGCTACAATCCTAACTTTTGATTCACAAAGGTCCCTGCCTAGAATCTCACAGGGTCCTAAATCGTGATATATTCTTCTCTGTTTTAATCTGCTAAAACCTAACACAAAATCCTCTCAAAATTCTTTGACAGATTCCATTAAAAATTTTTATTTAAAAGGATGTTCATTAAACTCTGCTTTGAGATAAAAAGGAAAGTAGTAGCTTTAATCCAGTTTTCCACTTGGAATGTAAATGCTCATTCTTCATGGTCTTGGCATTTTTTTTTAAATCAACATATTTTAGAAGATAATTTATAGAAAAAATACACAGATACACTGAATGTCAGCTTCAGCCTCATTTAAACTGTTTACATATTCAGAGGGGAAAAGCCTGGCTGTTAAGTTTTAACCTTGCTGAGGGTTGAGACTGCAGCTCTACAAACTAAACAGACTTCTCCCAACTAGGAGTAGACTCCTCAGCCTAGAATGAGGGCTGCTGCTTGGTAGGTAACAGGTAAAAGGACATTTTAAGTTACACATCTCTGGTTTGCAAACTTCAGCAGGCGACAGACTCACATGGGGGGGCCTTGCTCAAACACAATAGCTGGGACAGCCCCCCAGCCCCCATCTTTCGATTCTGTAGGTTTGGGCGCCCTGGAAATTACATTTCTAACAGGTAGACAGCTAGTGAAGATGCTATTGTAGTTTCTGATCCTACAGATAACCGATTATAGGCAGTCTCTTTTAAAAGGTGGAATTTGTTCCCCACAGAATCAGTGTTAACACTTTCACTTTATCCTGAAGCAAACCCATCACGAGCCAGTAGATACAAAAAGGATCTGCCAAGTCCGTCTGACCCTTTTCCCCGCAGATTAGGCGGGTACCCAGGCACACAGGTGTTTCCCCGGCCCCTGCGGGGGACGGGGCTAAAGGAGGGTGCTCGGATGCACAGTGTCCCAGTGACTGTGCAAAGGCCTCTGCCTGCCGGCCTCCCTGCCCCTCAGCACCCGAGTACAGCAGCTGTGTCCCTCCCGGGTCCCCGGAGTCACAGCCTCGGCCCTGGGGGAGGCAGGGGGCAGGGCGCTCCGAGGTCGGAGGGGGAGGGACAGAAAAGCAGGATACAGAGGGTGGAGCAGAGGCTGGAAGGAGGAAAGCAGAGCTTCCCCGAGGTTGGAAGAGGGTGAACGGGGGAGATGGAAGATGGGGACCCACGAGCCGGTGATGGGGACCCGCTCAACTGCCCTCAGTCCGGTCGCGACACAGAGCTGCCGGGCATGACGTAGGGGACTGGGACCGGGTAACAGGGCAGGGACGGTTGAGGGAAGGTGTCCGAGTGACCGGCCCGGCTCCCGCGGACCGGTCCTGAGTGACGAGGGCCTGGGTGACCGGTAACCGGCTGGGGTGGCAGGGACTGGACATAGACGACAAGGGAACCAGCTCCCTCGGCCCGGCCACGGGCGCACTGAACCGCTCGGCCGCGCACCTCCCAGCGCCGACTCCTCCGGCGTGCGTCGTCCCGCGCCTTAAATACCCTGCTAAAAATAGCCTGCGAGGCCTCCTTCCAATCATAGACGCCCGAAGTTCGAATTTAGCCAATGGCGAGGGCCTTGCTGGAGAGGCTCGGTCACGCCAGGCGGGGCCGCGCTGAGCCGGCGCCCGCCATTGGCCGAAGCTGACATCATCGGCGCGCAGCCCCCAGGCCGGGCGCGGCGTGATTGGGCGGTGCGCGGGGCGGGCCGGACGAGTCACGTGGGGAGGGAGGGAGTGGGGGGAGCTAGGCCTGGAGGAGGGGGAGCTGGCAGCGGAGGTTTGAATAGGGAAGTTTTTCAGGGGTTACGTTTGCAGTCAGTCCGGTGTTTGCAAATATTGTGTGGGCTAGCGAGCGCGTCTCTGGACTTCGGCAGGATCTGAACCCGCGGCGCCTCATTGCTGTGCACTGAGTTTGCATGAAACTTTCCCGGCACTGCAGGCACGGCCGCTGCGCTCCCGACTCCAGACCGCACATCTCCCTGTTGGTACAACAGCGGGGACTGTCTTTTCCAACCCGACATGGATGTACTCCCAATGTGCAGCATCTTCCAGGAACTCCAGATTGTGCACGAGACCGGGTACTTCTCGGCGTTGCCCTCCCTGGAGGAATATTGGCAACAGGTAAATAGGAATTGTGTGCCAGGTGCCCCGGTGCGCAGCGGAGGGAGTGCATGCACGCACCGACAGGACGATGTGTGGCTGGAGGTTCATTGCTTTTGCTTTTTTTTTTGTATGGTTTGGGTAGAATTTTTAAAAATTAAAATAGTCTTACCACGTACTCCTGCCTCTGGTGCGGGAGGCACTTTAAAGGGGCTTTTTCCAGTGTGGAGCCGAGGTGTCATTCGCGTGGGGCGCAGCAGCACTTCGTCGCTCCCAGTGTTTTTGCCCGTTTCTGGGGCTTCTGAACCAGAGTGCAGTCCAAGCTCCGCTGCCTGATCCCGGCCCAAGCTCTTGGCAGAAGTTTGGTGCTTGTACCAGCTCCAGACTCCACAGCTGGAACTTGTCATTTGAACTTGCGTGGATGCCAAGGGTATTTTTTTAAAGCGATTTGTTTTTGTTTTCCTTTTTGGTCTTTGTACTTAGAGTTTGTTTTTTTTTTTCTTTCTTTTTAAGTTAGAAATTTCACCAGCAAAACATCCACCAGCTCCTTTTCCCTACCAGGCCATTTCCAGTTGCTTCTTTGGAATCCTTAACATTTGCCTCCATCTGCCTTGTTTTTCTTACCTGCTTCTTTTTTTAACCAAAAAAAAAAAAAAAAAAAAGAAAAAAACAACCAAACCAACCAAGTGTTTGCACAACCAGTGACTTATCAGTCATATGACAATGAGTCCCTCTGAATTACTTCAAGCCTGAGTTTGGGAAGAAGAGCCTTGGTTTCCGGCATTTTTTAGTAGAACTGGAATTTTTGGCGTTGGACAATTATGAAACTTAATTCCCCCCCTCTAATTTGTTAGGATTGCCTGAAGGTTCTGAGATTCTGACACTTGTCCCATTTAAAAAAAAAAAAAAACAACCGTAGAAAGGGGGCTGTCTTTCTAACCGGTTAGACTGTTGGCTTTTTGACACAAAGTACAAATATATTCTGTGGATTTCAAAGCCTAGAAAGCTTTAAGAGGGATGAAATGCAAAGTGTGACAACCTTCATATGCCTGCTTAATTGTTCTCAGCCCCGTTCTGCCTTCCTCTCCCCTCCCCCCTTTTCCTCCTTCCGAAGCTGCTCCCTAGGACGTGATTGAAATTGATCTAAGTAGTTTCCTTCGGGCATTTGGGATTTGGGCCACAAGCCAGGCTGAGAGCTCTCCTTAGCCTTCAGAGGCTTTTAAACTCTCCGGAGAGCTTCTTTCTGGTCCCCAGTGCTCATCAGTATAATGGAGATTTTAAATTAGCCAGATGATTAAAGTTTAACAAGATCTCAATAAGTATGCTTTCGTTTTTTCTTTGGAACATCCATAAAATATCTAGCCGGTCTCTCAGAACAGTCTGGTGTGCGTTGTAACCCAGACATCCAATTTTAAGGGTAAAGAGAAAACAATGGTGGTTTTTCCCCCTTTGCTTGCTCATGCTTGCTCTGGGAGGATTCCGTGGGGAGGGGGAAGGGTATGTGCCGTATAATGGTAGCAGGCATATTGCTAAGAAAGCAAGCATGAGCCCTTTGGATAGCTTAGCTTGTTCCGAACGTTATTTGCTAAAAAGAGTGGAGAGGGCTGTCGAAATTTAAATCTGTAGAATTGCGGTCATATAGACAACCTTATATGGCCATCCAGGCAATTGATCCTAGTGAAGAGAAGGGCAGATATAATTTAATCCTAAAATGTTTCCTACCGTTTTTCTTTTCCAGTGGCTAGAAAGTTTGAAATGGTGGGGAGAGGGGATGCTGGTCTCTCGGCAGTTGTAGCTTCTTGAAAGGTTGGTTGTGGGTCTGGGGAGGGGGCACTCTGTCCATGACACACTGCATGTATATCTGAACCGGGTCCTTTTTTGGCTGCTGGTCAGAATTTCAAAAGGAAGTCTCCTCTGGCATTGCGTGAAAGAAATAGAGTGATGACTCATACAGCTGTACTCTTGGCCAGTAGATAAAGTTCTTGTCCATTGTGGCACTCCCAGCAGGGCCCGGAGGAATTTCCCCTCCTGCATCCTTTACAATAGCAGATGGCCATTCTGGAATGATTTCTCCACTGTGTTGTTGAAGCTCTTGTTTTTCTCTGACCACTGTGGAAGTCATTAAAGTTGTGTGCACCCATGGCCCTGCACTTGGGAATGGCATTCTTTGAAAGCCTACTAGGTCTGGGCTAAGCAGGAAGTGGGTGGTTTCTGTGCAGCTCCATTGATGTCCTTGAATATAGACCATCAGCTTGCTGCGTCTGCTCACTGAGTGTGGCCCTGTGCTGTCAGCTGTGTCTGCAAAGGGAGACACATGCAATGTCAGAACACATTGCATTGCGTGCGGTGCAGCCTTTTTGTCTTGTGCCTGAGAAAGGAGGACGGCTGGGGCCTTTCTTAATAAGCACAGGGTTCTCGAGACTGTCAGATAATCTGGCTAAACCTGTCAGGGGTGTGTGTCTGAGGCTGGTGTTCTTGGTGTGGTTTACAGAAACTCATTAGAAACATCAACACTGGTAACTATAACAAACACTGGCTTAGTGACCTTTAGTCACCGTGGCCTTTGGTCCCACATGGTATTTCTTCCCAATCCATCCCCATTCCTAGAAACAGCTTTCCTCTGGCTCTCCTAAAGACACGGTTCTTATAGTGACATGGCCACAGTCTGTTTGCCCTTCATTCCTGCATGTTTTTGGAAAGTACTTTTGGTTCCATTTTCAGTTGTCATAATCATGAGCCTTCTTGTGGTTCCTTTCGCACAGACCTGCCTGGAGTTGGAGCGTTACCTCCAGAGCGAACCCTGCTATGTGTCAGCCTCTGAAATCAAATTTGACAGCCAAGAAGATCTGTGGACCAAAATCATCCTGGCTCGGGAGAAAAAGGAGGACCCGGAAGTGAAGGTTTCCTCCAGTCCCCCAGAGGATGCTCTCAGCAGCCCCAGCTTTGGTTACAACCTGGAGACCAACAGCTTGAACTCGGATGTGAGCAGCGAGTCATCTGACAGCTCTGAGGAACTCTCGCCCACTTCCAAGTTTACCTCTGACCCCATCGGCGAAGTGCTGGTCAGCTCGGGGAACCTGAGCTCCTCTGTCACCTCCACGCCCCCTTCTTCTCCAGAACTGAGCAGAGACCCTTCTCACCTGTGGGGTTGTGCGCCTGGTGAGCCACACCCTTCGGGAAAGATGCGCAGTGGGACTTCAGGGAAGCCTGGTGACAAGGGCAGCGGGGACGCCTCCCCAGACGGTCGGAGAAGGGTACATCGATGCCATTTTAACGGCTGCAGAAAAGTTTACACCAAAAGCTCCCACTTGAAAGCACATCAGCGCACTCACACAGGTCAGTCCCTCCTGCGACCTGGGAGGTGGGCCGCTGCTGGGCGCCACTGAATTGCACCAGTCCTGGGAGGGGGCCGGGCTCTGCACAAGGCTGTCAGAGCAGACACATCCTCACCTCGCTGTTTCCCCAAAGAGCTGGGTCTCTGGGGAAGACAGAGTAGGAGGTGAAAGACTGGACATGTGCCCCGTGAATGGTTGACACTGTCAGAGTAAACAGACAAGAGGTAAATCACATTCTCCCTCCCCATCCCGCCCCCCCATCCACTCCAGCCCTCTTGGTGATCAGAACCTATTGTACTTGGTCTGCAGTGTCCACAGTAATGTTACATGGAGTAGCTTCTGATTTTTTTGAGATGAAGCTCAAGGATCAGGGGAGAGGGTTGCTGGGCATCATGGCGCATGCCAGTGTTGATGGTGGTATGAAGCTTGAACTTGACCATAGATTTCATATATAGCAGTATTGATCAGTGGGTGTTCACTGGAAATTTCTCTGTGGATCATGCTGCTTTTGTTTTCTGATACCAATTTTTAAAAAACATTAAAAAAATTCCTTAATGAAGTACCACAACCTAGATGAAAGTGCCATTTAAAACTACCATAATAGTCTCTAGGGTAATTGGTGATGAGTCACAGAAATTTTAGAGCTGGAAGAGATCTTAGAGATCAAGTCACCCTAATTCTCATCTGACCAGTAATGAAAGGTGATGGCTGAGCTCTGAATTAGGGTCCCGAAAATGCTCATGGCAGAGAGGGGTCAGGACCCAGGTGCCATTTGTCTCTAGTAGGACTGGTTCTGGCAAAATGTTTAATATCCTCTAAAAGGATATTGACTAAAAGGTAGCACTTTTAGTGAATTCATGTTTATAATCTGACCAAGGGACGTCGTTTTGGATTGCCATTTAGAAAGTTCTTTGAAGGCCTTGGATGGGGTTTCCCAGAAACTCATGACTTCAGTTCTGGAGAAATGTAGTTTCTCAGAGGAAACGACAAAGCTCATTCCACAGGGAAGTGAGTAAGGAGCAAAATAAGTGCTTGGGAGAAACGGTTTCCATGGAGAAAGCAATAAAACCCTGCCCTCAGAGGGGCTGTGGGTCCAGTGGGCTGACACATCACCTCCGAAGTATTTCTCCAGTCTGAGTAATTGTCTTTCTTACATGTTAACTGAATATGGTCATGTGGGCTCTAGGTCCCTTCCACAGCACTTGGAGGACTGGGTGTCCCTTTCTGAGTACCAGCTGCTATTCCTGATTGAGGTGTGTTAGGAATTCCTGAGGCCACCAGACCTGGAGCGTGCTAATGAATTGACTTTCCCCATGTGCTGCTGTAGCAGGGCTCCTTCCCTCACTGCTCAGTGAAGTCATGGCATGCTTGTCCTGTGCTCTCTTCCCAGGAGAAAAGCCTTACAGATGCTCATGGGAAGGGTGTGAGTGGCGTTTTGCAAGAAGCGATGAGTTAACCAGACACTTCAGAAAGCACACCGGTGCCAAGCCTTTTAAATGTTCTCACTGTGACAGGTACGTGCTTGAAGCGCTGGGTTCGGGAATGCCATCCCCACAATGGAGTAGGAAGGCAGATGGTTTCCTGTCCTGGACTGACCTTGTTTTAGCCTGGGACTTAGAGAAAAAAAGTCTCTGATAGGCCTGTTATCCAAATTAAGATGCTCTATGTCTCGTGTGTGTAGAACTAGAGTGAATTTATTCCTCCTTTCTGAGGATAGGCCTTCATCAATTTTTGAATTTGAAGACTGGGAAGTAAGGTCAGGTCAGATGCTCCAAAAGAGTTGAATGGAGACCTTAATTTATACTCAGACCATTTGGAATTTTCTGCCCCTGAAAATGAGTTGCAGTGACTCAGTGGATTGCCAGCTTCCCTCTGAAAAGAGTTGGGTGGGGGCATGCAGGGTGGGAGGTCTGTAACTGAACTAGGGCTGGAGACCTAACCTCTCTGATGCTGATTGGCTCTGCAGGTGTTTCTCCAGGTCCGACCACCTGGCCCTGCACATGAAGAGGCACCTCTGAGGGAGCAGAGTGTGAATCCTGCGGCTAAAATGGCTTCCAGGCTGAGAGACGGCCATGGAAGGAGGGTGCGTGTTCCAGCCAAAGCATGCCATTTTGCACCCCACCCAGTTGCCTCCTGGACCTTTCCTTGGAAGGTCTTTTGAGGGCGAAAAAAATCACGTCGGAAGCGGCGGAGCGCCTGTGGTGTGTGGTGTTTGGGTGGCCTGGACTCGCACTGGTCCCTAAGCCTTTGCCGTGAGCATGTGCACTGAGAATGTTATGGTTGGGTTGACTGTATGTGGAGGGTCTATTAGGACTGTGTGATGAGGCAGAGTCTTTCCTGTGCAGTGGCAAGACTGCAAGAGACAGAAAAAAAATGTCGTTTGAATGTTTTGTGTGTGATGGGTAAACCTTGAGATGAGATGACCACCGATCATTTCCTGGGAGGGTGTCTGCGCCTTAGGGAGAAAAAGGGAAAACATGGAGGGCGGGAGTGTGAGTGATCCGGACCCTGCTTGGTGAGTGGGTGGGGGCAGGCCCTCCTGTGTGGGAGGGATGTTGGCGTCTGGTGCAGCTATGAAACGTGCAATGTGTCAAGTAGCTTGTTCTACTGGCTACAACAGCTCATTTGTTACCCGTTGTATAAGCTGTGTATTTACAAATATAACACAATGGTAACCTTTCCTTGTAAGACAAAAGTAATGCATGGTCTAGGGAACTTTCTGCTTTTCCATTTTTAAATCAGAACTACAGTTTTGATTCCAGTTACTGAGCAGCTAAAATGCAATTTGTCAAAATTGGTGATCCCTAGCCACCTGGGCTTGGCAATACACAATACTCCCCCCCACCCCCTTCGATTCTGTAACACTTTCCTTCCAGAAAGGTGGTGTGCAGCATAGGAATATTTTTTACATGATTCTGAATTTGATGATCTTTTTGGAGAATTTAGTGATGCCCTTTGAGACATCGGACACATGGCAAGGCATCCAGAATGTGAGGGCCGGGGGCTCCTGGTCTAACGTAACGTTAGACTAAGAACCTAAAATTTTTCTCACTTGGGTAGATAAAACCACTAAAGCTTAGAAAGTGTTTTCTCATGCAGCTACGTTTCTCTTATTTATGCCTTGAGGACTAATTTCTGGTTTTCTAGCTGTTAATGCACTGTAGATCTTAATAATGGTGCCTTATGCAAGTGGCCCCTTACCTGGGGGGTCTCATACAGGGGTATGGGTGATGCATGCTTTATTAAGGCTCTTTTTTCACCTGGCATTGTACTGTATCAATGTAAAATACACAAAAGAAAAATCTCTTTAAGGTCCTCCTTCACAAAGACAAATAGAGAGATGAACCCCCCCCTAACAAGTCAGTATTTACTCAGTATTTTAGACAACTTGACCATCAGTGTTAAAGTGGAAAACACATGATAATTGGAAAATCTGACCATTTCTGTCACCATGAGACTTTCATATAGACTTTGCACAACAGTTGTATAGATCACACATCGGCTGTATTTAATATGTAATGTTTTCACACATATTAAAGATACAGAACTATAAAAACAATGTTAATGTATTGGCTTAAAAGGCACAAGTTTCATATAACTAGCTATCTGTTGGTAACACAGAAAGTATATTAATTTTTGTAAAAGTGGGCAGAATCCTTGTGTATGTATATTTGTGTGTGTAGTATATGTATGTGTGTGTGTATATATATACATATATATAATATATAAATATTTTTTTAAGAAGAAATTAGATGTTTAGCTAGAAATTTCACAACCTGTGAAGAAATATTTCAAAATGGCCATAAAGGAGGTAAAAATGAAAACTATAACTTTTATAAAGGCTTTATCTTTAATTTAATGATTCGCTACAGACTCTGGGCCTGGACTCTGTTCCAGACTGCTGACTTCGCTCATCCTTATTGGCAGGTCTGGGATAGGGTGCTCTTGGCTGTTCAAAAATGGCATGAACAGAATACTAGCCCACGAACTGGCCTCAGACACAGTACGGTTTTGATTTTGAATTTCAGCCTTATTAGAAGATCTAAGAGTCAGCTAATGACAGGGATTTTTTTTAGAACACTTTTTATGCAGATGAAGATTTTTTTTCAGCACATAGATTCTTCACATTTTTTCAACGAAGAATTTCCCTGAATTGGCACACCACAGTGTGGACAGCTGATACTTCATCCAGCTGCTGGCATGTGGGTGTGAATCTTTTCTTTATATATATATATATATATACATATATATACACGTGAGTCTGGCTGGGCTGGTATTTTGTTTGATCTTCCTGGAAATGAGCAACGATGAAAGCTCGAATAACTGGTTTTTTATCTGGGCTGATGAATACACTTACCTAAAGAACTCATTTCATTTTGCTAAGGGGGAAAATGCACTTTTGGCAATTCAAAATCCAGCCACTTGATTTGCTGGATTTTGGAAAACTCCTTTTTTGGCCCTGCTGTGCGCCTAGCCATAACAATTCCATTAAGCAAGAAGGTAAACAAAAGACAAAAAGGGAAAAAAAAACCAACTTGCGCCGGCTTGTCTCACTTATGAAACACCATGGAGTTGTCTGATTGGGTGGGGCTGGGTGCCATGTATATCAATGCCTGTAATTTTCATAATAAGCAAGTACATAAAGAACTACATTCTGTTCAGGTGATAACTGAGCCTCAATCGAGCAGAAACTTTTTGCTTGACATTAAAAAATTTCTATTAGTGAAATTTCTTTTTTTTTTTGAAGCACCCTGTTATCTAAAGAATCTTTGTAAGATTTTTGTAAAATTTTGTTTTACAAGATTTTATTTGAAATTGTTTTTTGCAAGATTGTTATATTTCTGTATGAATGTATTTTTTATCGGAATAACATAAAAGAATTCTTATCAGCATCTCAACTCTGGTTGCTTTCTTTTTGGGGAATGAGGGGAGTCTAAACAAATTCCTACTCTACTAATCAACCTTGGGCAATCTCCCTTTTGCCACCCTGAGGCCATTTGCCTGCCTTGTCCCTTCCTGTCAACTTCACAGCCTAACCCAGGAGCTAATGTACAAAGAGCAGCTTGGGTTTGCTGCCCTGCAATGCACTGGATTCCCTTCTCCAGAGACTGACAGAAGCAACCACCGGGCTTTGGGGCACAGTAGGAAAACATTTGCTGTGTTTTATCTTCCTGTCACTCCAGCCAGGGAAATATACTGCAGAGGTATCTGCACAATGACAAACTTCAATACCTCCTTCCCCTTCCTCAGGCTCCAGCAGCCCTGTTCCAGCTAAGCAGTTAGAGCAGGGCCAGCCTTCTCGGACCTGGCCCACACACCTGGCTGAGATGTCACTGAGGAAGATGAAAATGACAGGAGGGACAGCAGGCCCAAGAGCTGCCCTGGCTTTCTCCAGCTCACCCTTCCATACCCCATGCCTTTTCTGTTACATCAGTAAACTGAGGAGAAAGATTGTTTATATGATCACCAGATAATTTTATGTCTTTTAAAGGCCAGTGGGATACATTCAATGTAGAGTGAAAATGAACAGTCCACTTGGGGTTTTTTAAAAGGGTTTCTTGTGAGTAGCGTTAGATCCTGGTCTCAGTTTCACTGCTTCATTAGTAGCATTGGTCTACCTACAAGTCCATTTTCAGGCCATATTAAGCTCAACAGTAGTGATAGGTAAAGGCAATGTGTGCTTTCTAGAAAGGGATAGAGGATGGAAATTTCCATGGGAAAGCTTAAGGTTCTCAGTTTAACTGTGAGGAAGTTCTCACGTTTCGATTGCCTTAAGTGCTCATGATTTCTCTTCATAGCAGACCTTTGTTTTACTGGATGTGCACCCTTTACACTAGTTGCTTTTAATTCTATAATTTGAGAGGGGAATTTTAAGTGCATCCCCAGATTAGGAATGTCAAGTGACTCTCTTTCTAGAACGGCAGTAAAAATATCAGCGATTTGAGAGGAGCTGTGGTGTGGGAGGGTGGGGGAAGCAGATGAAATGTGGCCAGGACTCATGGGTGTGTTGTGTTCTGAAACACATGTCAGGGTGACTAATAGTTGGATTGCCCTGACTGCACAGCTAAATAAAGGCTCGATAATGCATTCTTGGCTACTGGTAAGGCTTGACCACTTTGTCATGTGCAGACTATGCTGAACAGCTCAGTTATGTTCAAATAAGGCTGTTAGCAGAACTGCTGTGCAACGAATCAGCTGTAAACCCAGCATATTTATAGAAGTATAAAAAATTCCGTCTGCTTAACAAATTGTCTGAAACCTAGCTCAAAGAAAGGAAACACTCCCCTTCTAACTAGTGGCGGTATGCTCTCGGACGATTTGCTGAGCTCCGATGGACCTCCATTTTCTTATTGTGGAGATATTTTGAGCTAGATCACATGCATCTGGCATTTTCTATAGCACTACAATTCTGTGGTCTCTGCGTAAAGGGTGGACTTCAAATCATAGGTTCACCGTCCACAGATACTCGGCTCAGATCTAGAAAGCTTTCTCTTGTGCTATAGTAGAAAGTATTGTTGAGAAAATTGCTCTGACTTAGAATGGAAAACAGAGCATCATCAAATTGTCCTTTGCCCCTTTAATTATAGTTAAGTTATTCAGGCACTTGGTGCTTTGTAGCCTGGCATTCAAAAACAAACAAACAAACAAAACTCTCTTTGAAAAGTGCTCTTGTAGCCACTGCAGGTCCAAGTCTCAAGCTCCCCCAACTTACCCATCCTCTTCCCCACGTCAGGCCGACCGTGAACTCAAACAGCAGTGCAGGTGACAGGTTGAGCTGTTGACCTTGGCGTTGTGACTGCTGTGGAGAAACAACGCACCGTATTTTGCCGTGTATAATGCATACCCATGTTTTTGGTCCAGACTTTCAGTAGAAAAATCTTTCCGTTTGAATTGTTTAATTCAATTATTTATTTAGTTATATTGAGATACTTTTTTGTTTGATAAAGGAATTTTAGCATTTGTTTTTGAGCATACTATGGTACAAGAAATTTTATGGAACAGATAATTACGAAACACAGGAACAGATACAAGGTATTTCAGGTACTGCCCATATATAACGCACATCCTTATTTTTCCCTCAAAAAATTGGACAAAAAAAGTACACATTATACATGGCAAAATATGGTAGCTTTCATATGAAACTCCTTTCTTAGGTTCTAGCCTTATGGCACCATGAACTATTTAAAATACCCCTCCTTCCTCAACTAAACTCTTCCTTTCCCCAAATTGGGTAATGATGAACATGACGATGTCTACTCCTTCTTGTGCCTTACCCAGGAGCTGAGTAGGCAATGTGTCGTACCTCTGTGTGTGTTCTGCAGAACACCACACGGTAGGTGCTGCCCCACTTCTCAGATGAGGAATGCTGAGGCTTCAGGAGGTCGGGCTGCTTTCCCTAGCTCACTCAGCTAGGAAGCTGCAGGCAAGCATCCAGTCCAGCACTCTCAAATGCCAAAGAGAAGACCAAGGTTAATCACCATTGAACACTGCTTTTTGTCTCACCCGAGTTCCCACAAGAGACTTCTGCTCCTTCCGTCGAATTCACCTTAAAATGAAGTTATGTTTATGAAATGAAGACAGACTTTCTTACCATTCAGAAGCACTGAAGCTATAAACTGCTGTAATCCTAAGCAAACAAAGTAACCATTTTGAATTGCTTTCAAGATATGAGACAGATGGCATGTATTTATTTTTAATGTTTAAGAAGATAGAGAACACAATTGGGGATGTGACATCCTGCATTAATTGGCAAGCATCACCTAATGTACGTAGTTAAGACACAAAGAGAGGAAAATTAGGTCCATGCATCACCCAAATGAGGCAATACAACAAAGTGTATTTAACTAGATTTATTTTATAACATGTTCTCTTTCACTCTAAGTAATTTTAATGAGAAGTCTCTAAACGACTGTGAATGAAAAGAGACAAAGAGGAGAAGAAATCTGGGTACCACATGTCCTGATAGGAACCACACTGGGCTGAGGAGTCAGCTATGTGTTTCCAATAACAGACAGATTTAGCTAGAATGCCCTCTTCATCGTCACTGAGTCCCTCTTCAAATAGGTGGCTAAGCCTTCCACTCACTTCTCTGTACATAACTCATGCCAAAAAAAAAAAAAACATAATCTAGGATTATTCCCTAAACTACTAGCCCCCAATTCAAAGCCGTTATGAACAAACAGTGACTTTTTAAAAGGCTTAGCTGCCTAGATAGTGGATAGCTGTGTACCATGCCACATCTCAGCCTTTTTTTGAAGGTTGTACTTGCTAGGTGCCCAAGTACATGTATCTATGACTTGCATTTATCAGCTAAGCATAGCTCTGTTCCCCTCCATTGCTTAAGTTTCACATTTACCACATTTCATCTGAGTTGTGCAAGACTTCCCTGCAGATGTGCAAGATAGGTAATGACATGCACTGGCATTATCAATTAGCTCAGTGTAAAAAGCAGGTGACATGGCCCAGTGTCATTTTTCTGTTTTGTTGAGGTGGAACTGAAAACGTGGTGGCAAGGGGCATAGGTAGGTTGGCAGTGTGCTCTATGGCCCCTTTCTGATGGGAGTGTAAAAATTCTTCACTTTCGTCCCCATCTTCACTTGGACAAGTTACCGTCCTCCCCCAAACAGGTCATTCATTCATTCACAAGCTCAAAAGCCAGAGCAAGCCGGTTCACCATGAGCTGTGTATGTATGTATCTTAGTGTAAAAATTCAACTCTCCATGGTAAAATTTGCCTTTGGACAAAAATTGAGATACAGAAATCGTTTAGTTAAAGCAAACTAAAGAAAACATTTGTGTTTGCTACAGATTTAAAATATTGAACCATGACATTCCAATTTTAAATCTCTATCTGTCCTTACACCCTATCGAAAGATGAAGGTAGAGTACCGGGAGACACTGAAGGTCTTGGGGGTACAAGAGGCTGCCAGCAGTCCGGCATTTCTGAGGTTGCCCCCAGCAGTAGCCCGCAGATCTAGACAGTCTGAACAGAGGGGCGGGGAGAAGGGTGACTGGAGCCTTCGCTAAGTGGAACACGCAGCACATGAGGATGGTTCTAGGGGACATACCACCTATCTTTGGGCTTCTCCAGTTTGGGATGCCACACACTGAAACCTCAGATATGTCAACAGGATGGAACCATGGGAACAGATTCTAGCTGCATTCTGATGAGAAATGTTTTGCGGGGCTTGAGAGAAGGAGTGCCAGCAGCTTCCAGTTCACCCTGGATCAGTCATGACCCACCCCTTGAGCTTCCTGCATTTAGGTAATTCAGAATGTTTCTTTTAAAAGTGCCCGTGTTCTAGTGCCCAGCTAGAGTGGCACCTGGAAGCCTGACCACTGTACAAGAACGTAGGGAAGTTTTTGCCCCAGCATCCTGTTGCCCTTTCTTTAAACTGCGAGTTCCCTTGGAATTATTTAGTAGTAACCCAATCTCAGAGTTACTGTTTGTTTGTTTTTTTTAAGGAAATTCTAAGAGTTAGATTTGCCAAGACAGGGCATTTACCTACTATGTTCTGGGGAGCCTTCCCACATGGAACTTCCAAGTAGAGGATTCACTAATTCCTGGCTTTGTGATGGTGACTTCAACCCTTTGAGTCTCGTTTTCCTCATCTCCAAAATGGGGACAACGGGAATCCTTCTGGGATGGTTGGAAGATCAGATATAAGGTATGTGGGGATTAATAATAGTTGGTCATTATTTCATTGTATGCTGGGTATTTTATTTCTCTGTCAGGAAAATAATTCTTGTTCTTCGTGTTGAATTTTTTTAAAAAGAGAATTATAAAGTAGGTTTAGGAAACATTCACTCATGTTTATTTTCCACAATATAATTTTCAGTAAATTGAGTGAAGGACAAGCTGAGACTTTATGCTGTATTTTTAGGATCAATAAAGTAGCTTCCTCTTGCAATACTTGCTGTGCTACTGAAATCTCACAGGAAGGAAGTTCTGCAAATCTTTGAGTAAAAACACTTTCCTGTCAAAGCAATAAACACACTGACCAATGGCAAAACTGAACTGACCAACAGATTCAATAAGTTGAATTCAGTGTTTTTAACAAACGACAAAGAACTCCAAAGTCCCTATTGTTACTGTGGTTTTCACAAACACATGTGGAGATTGGTTCGGTTCTCCTGAATCAGGTGGACTGAGCTGGACAGATGCCTCATCGTGGTCCCCGGGAAGACTGCATTATTTAATCTATGACAATCTTTCTGATTAAAGGAATTACGTGCATGGAATACATCACACGTAACAAAGCAGCAGCCCGGCGCCACTTCAACTTGACATAGTCTCTACACAATTAAAATTCCTATACTTACACTCACACACACTTGTTGGCTTATTTTCTTTATTTTGTTTAATCTTTAGTTAGCTGATGTTTGTTTGCTTGTTTATTGTCTTCACCACCCTTGTTCTTATGTGCACAGCTACCGTGAACCTGTGTGCTATGCCTTCGCTGACTTGTGAAAATAAAATGTCACATATTTGCAGAAGGTTTGTTTTTTAGGGTTTTTTTCTCTTTTTTTGGTGTTGCTATTATTTACTTGTAAAATGGTCTCACTGAATCTGGACCCTTGTCTTCAGAACTTAGCTTATATTACTGCCTTTTCCCTCCAGCTTCCCTAGCCACACCATCCTCCCTGGCCTTTCAGCCACTGGCATCTCCTGCCCTGTGCTTCTGTCCTTTGCTTGCTCTTTGCCTTATCTGATACTCAGGGCCAGAGGTTTGTGCTTTTGTTTTTCACTTGAAACGCATGGCTAGAGAGCGAGTCATTTCAAAGCAAAGCTTGTGTGCATGGGGCCCTTGTGCACAGAGCACATCGTGTGTATCAAGTCGGTGCTCCTAATTGCTTACTAGTTTTGACAATGATGATGACGTGTGTATATGTTCTGTGTGAGCCCACAGCTCCTTCACCAGCACACTCATGGCGCCTCTGACTTATGTTTCATTCGATCCCATAATGTGTCACCAGGGCCATCCACTCTGGCCACAGAGCATATCCTGGCTGTCCGGGATTCTGCCTGCAGGATAACTGGCAGATGCACACCCTTACTTCTGCACCAGTGCTGGAGTTCCCACCACCAAATGCCCAGGGTGGGTCTGAACAACATACAAATGGCTTTGTTTTCATTTTTGCTATGAGGTGGTTGAATCATTGTGAAGGAATGTCTGGCACATCTTTCCCAGGAGTGATGCATTTCAAAATGGATGGAAATGCCTGTGAGTCAGCTCCACGGTCCCTCCTGGGGTGTCCTCTGCTCTTCCTCAGTCTGGATCACCAGCATTTTCTCTGGGCTTCCTTACCTTTCTCTCTGACTTCCTGGAGGTGGAGTCCCTTTGGGCCAAGAATTGTGTACATATAGTTTGCATCTCAGATAGCTCAGCTCTCAGCGTGGGTGTTACACAAGTACCTATTCCCAGAGTGAATGAACAAGTGACTCTGTCACCACTTTACTCCTTGTGCCAACAGCATAGGTCTCTAGGGATAATCTCTAAATGAAACCCAGCAACTCATTGGATCCAAACTATTAGACTTTTTGGGTACATTTTTTTGCCTGGAGGGACTTGAGAAGGGCCAATTACCCATTTTGTGTTTTATTCTTTTCTTATTCCCTTTCACCTTAGATTGAAAAGTTTCCCAAGAACAAGTAGTGTTTGAAAGTCAGGAAAATGATCAGGGAAATCCATACACCTGTGCACTGGGTTCTGAACAGCACAATGTTAGCACGAATCGTCTCCATCCGGACAGCATCACCCACACTGAGGTGTCTTTTTCTCAACTTGGACTGATTAAAAGGCCCTTCCCTCCCACAAATGCACTGACTGCTCCAGAAAAGTCCACACGACTGAACAGAGCTTCTCAGGGAAATGAAAGTGAAACTTTATGAAAGCATGTTCTGTTCTTGTCATTAAAGTTAGATAATCAAGTGTTTTCACATCGTATTTCTAAACCAAATGCAATTTTAATTTTGAATGTGATTCTTTTGCACATGAGGAATAAATTGGGAGTTCCCAGGTGACTAGTCAGAATGTCTGCAAATTCCAAACCTTCCCCCTCACAACCTGCTGCCTTTTCCTGCGTTTTACTCAAAGCCATTTGATGTTGATTTTACTACATTCAATCAGAGTGGTGTCTTTTTCTTCAAGGTCACATGGATGATTAAGCTGTCGCTGCTTATCATGTGCTCTTTTCAGGCAGGACATCACAAAGTGCATACGGTCGTCTTCCAGTTAAAGGTAGCACGATTCAGTGAGTGTTTGAGACCAAAAAATGAGTTTGCATCCCTCCCTCACGTAACTGTATAAGCAGGGACAGTTGCTGAAGCTCTGAGTCCATTCTTGTCTATGTAGTAGGGTTCCTTCGGATGGCTGCTGTAAATATTAAATAAAAGGCTTATGTGAACATCTAGGTGCAGCCCCCGGTGCCAGGAGACCTCTATCCACTGTTCTCCAAATGGCTAACTGAAAGGCAGCTTGTTTCTGTCTAGGGTCCTGGGCACAGAGGCTTTTCTCACATGCCCTCATCCCCTTTAGCGACGCTTTTCCATTCAATCAATTTTTGTGACAAGTCACAGGGAAATGTCCTTTCAGGAGATCACAGCAACAAATGAAACATGCAAGAGCCTGAAGCCCTGGACCCCTGCCATGTCCCCACATCCATTGCTATCTCAGTGACTTGGCCCAAGAAACTCCACTTCCTGCAGTAGAAGTACCTGTCCCGCGACATCCCTAAGGGTCAGGTCTCAGGAGCTAAGGCACCAAAAAACTACTTCGGCGGCTGGAATTGTGCTCAACTATTACAATGTTGCTGCTTTCCTACTTCTCTCTGCTTCAGCTTCTCGTGAGCCACACTGGGTTGAGAACAGCCAATGTGCTGAGCTGTTGTTAGGATGAGAAATAATATATGGAAGCAGCTTAGCCTGGGCTCTGGAGCCAAGGTGGGTGATGTAGATCAGAGCTCACTTAGATTCGGGTTATTATTGTAACTTCTTCCTTGTAAAACAGAAGAAATAACTTAAAAACACTCTTATAAAATTATTAGGTGAGTCCAGAGGACTTAGGGATGTAGGAACAATTTGAGGAAGTCGGAAATAGTGCTTTTAGAGGCTGCTGTCGCTCTCAGTATGACCAGAGCCGTTAACTGTTTGTCAAACACGCGTGTTCTTTGCCATCTGGCTCCAGCAAGTTATCCTGAAAAAGCGACAGACAGATATTAGGGTTGTAGCATTGGCCATAGAAGAGGCCCTCTTTTTCCCGCCTCACGGAGAAGCTCTCACAGGTTCCGTTGTTGGATACGCACGTCCTGGAGATAATATTCGTTTTTGCTTAATGATGTAGTAATTTCTCTTACTGGTTTACTACAGAGAGTTCTTTTCTTCGTGAAGAGGACGGGTATTGCTGGCAGAGAATACTTACCAAGAATATGACATTACTAAGCGGTAGTTGAATTGATGGGTGACCACTTTGTTTTGAAATGGTTAGGTCCATCCTTATTTGCATAACTCATGAGTGCAGAAGGTGTTGTCTACACGGAATGCTGTCATGACGAGGGTTTGTGTCCTCTGTTGTCCAAGGATGGAGGAGACTTTGGGTGCAAAATGGCCTCGGACACAAGGGCCACAGCACAGCAACCAGACTCCTTCACCCGCCCCTACAGGTAACAGCAGTGACCGCCACAAAAGAAAGAGTAATAGCTCTTGGCAGGCAGAAATCACAGACAACGCTTGCACCTCTGAAACAAGTAGGCGGGTCATTTCTTTAGGGCCATTCCCCTTTTGTGGCCTAAACACTCTCCTCACGTCCCCTGCTAGCACAGTGGCCCACGCCAGCCGGCAACGCATCTCTCCACCCCATGTCTACAACTGCAGTGAAATGAGTGACAGGCCTGGTTCAATGGCCTTGGGGGCAAGTCTCTGCACCAGCCTTGGATGAGACATGGATATAATTTAGAGTCCAACACACCTGGGCTCAAATGCCACTTCTGGAGGATTCTCAACCTTTGAAGTCATCTGATGTTAAAATGGGAATTGGGACGTCAATCTCTCAGGTCCCCCGCCCAGGATGCCTCTTCCAGGAGAGCCTGAGGGGCGGAATGTGATCTTGGCAAGCGCTCAACCGCCAGAGCAGAAGAAAATTCTGCTTCCCTTTCCAGCTCAATCCTGAGCAGTGGTAGCTTACAGCTAGGGACCTGAGGCTCTTTAAACATTGTATCTAGCTTCCCCAGAATTTAGACTCATAAAAAGATCCAACTCCTCAGGTCACTTTCAGCCCTGGATCAATTTCAGCTCTGCAGCTTTCTTTTCTCTGCCTGCTACTTCCCATGCAGTGGGCCCTGTGTAAGACGTAGGAATGTATGTAACAAGACCATAATATTAGTGTCCTCCTGAGACCAGAACCTCGGCTTTCTGACTCCCAGTTCTACCTGTTTCCTACTGGATCACAGTCATCAAAGCTTCTGTGAGGGGAGGGTGCAGTTGGAGAGTGAATTGCAATGTGGTCAGCTCTCACCTTCCTTAGCCTGCTCCCCATTGTTACTCTTTATATTCCATGCTGTTATGGACTAAATGTTGTGTCTCCCCAAAATTCACACTGCATGTGGTCTTCTGTTCTCCCCCAAACCTTGAGAGTGGAAATTATTGTCCTTGTTTCATAATAGCAGTCCCTGAGGCCCAAGCATGCTAATGCCACCAAATTACAAGCCAGACCATCACCCAGATCTTTATTTGGTAAACTGGCCATGACCCTTCAGGACTGTAGAATAATTGGGGTGTTGGTCAGGCTCTTGGGGAGCAGGTTTTTCGTCTAGGAGCGGCTCTCTTTACAGGACAGTGCAAGAAGGCTGCAATGACTCAGTTCTCCTGGGCTTGTACCCACAGGTGGCCCTGGAGGCAGAAGACAGACACCTAGGGTGGTGCAGTTGAGCAAGAATTTGCACTTCCCTGGTCCATTCATATCTGTTCTGGGAAAATCTATCAAGCCCTGGAACAGCAGCCTGACATATCTCCAGGACTTAATCTCTTGGGCACTTGCACAAAAGGAACCACACCCCTTAACCTTATAGTAAAAGGAAGGACCCAGGTAAGACTCCCAGAAGAAATGCAAGGTGTGTCCTCGAAAAACTGGATTGCTGGGTGATGACTCAAACCGTGGGAGGTGGCATGGGGTAATAGAAAGAGGTGGGTTTGAGAACGGAGTTCTAGTCTTGTCCGCCACATCCGAGCTGTGTGGCTGTGGGCGATTCACTCAAGCTCTCTGAGCCTTCAGTGCCACGTCTGGGAAAAAAGAACAATTACCTTCCTTGCAAAACTTTGTGGGAATTATATGAAATAAGCATTCGGTAGATACTAAATCTCTTTTCTTTCAAATGTGGGAATTTAACTTTTCCTAAGGGCAAAATAGGAATGGCTGGGAAAGATTGCTCAGGAGGTTGGTAAGTAGACAGGGGTAAGTTTCCGTAAATTATAAAGCAAAATCTACAACACACCGTGCTGTTGTAGATGCAATCAATGCCTTAGAATCCTGAGGGCCAGCACACTGTAGATGCGGAAGAGACGAGGGTGGCATGTTCACCTTACTGAAGACGACTGGCTAGAATAATTTATTTCAGGATGACTAGTTTTGGGGGGTAATTTTGTGTTAGTTTACATAGCATTCACAAATGTTATTTTATCCCCGTAGTTAATCTAACGAAGAAAATATTGTTATTCTTATTTTGCAGACGGTTTGTGATGTGCCTAAGAACTCTCAGGCTTCAAGCCTGCCAACTGCCACAAGTCCTTGTGCTAAGGCATGAGTGACACGGCAGGCTTGGAGGAATGCACTTCCTTGAAGTACCTCCCATTAAAAACAAAATCCGTAGACAAACTTAAGGGCAGGATCGCAGTACTGCATATGCGGGCTTAGGTCCAGTAAGTAATGAATGCTCATTAAAACATATTGGCCTAATACAATTTTACAGGATGTGAAATATTACCTCCTAGCATAAGAGCCCAAGATTGTAAGCTTCTTTCTTCTCATTTGAAATCTCTCTAACTCACTGTATTCTGAAAAACAAATGAACAAACAAATTTTGACTAACAGTAGCTTCTGACGAGGAGGTTGGCAGGAAGGTTATATACAGGTTGTTGGAATGAGCTCTCCCAATGTTTCCCAAGAGCTAATGCTGGAGCCCAGTGTGACTCGTAAGGAATTTGAGCTTAATTATTAGCATTAAAGAGAATTCCGAAGGCTGGTGATGGTCAGTTCCTTTTTATCCAAAGTGCAGAAAGGCTTTACGAAGTGGATTTGGATCAAAGATTAGACTCCTGAGGAATTGCAAGAAGTTGTTTGTGTGTATGTCCTTCTGTTTCCTAGCTGCTGATTCAGCGAGTCAAAAGCAAGACCCCAATGGATAAAAGGCTTTAACAACTGGGGCAGAGATGACCTTGGCCTACAATCTTTTGTGCAGCCCATTCAGTCTTGTAAGTTTTAGTAAACATGTCCAAAATTTTTTTGTCCGACTTATTTTCTGCCTGACATTCCTTTCCACAGAGTCAATGATGGCTTTATCTCGATTTACTTTTTTAAAAAGTTCCAAAGTATTTGGCTTAGAAATGAAACAAAAGGTCAGGGTTTGAGGTACTTCCCTGCTCTCTCAAATATGCCAGGAGAGAAGATCCAGCTGACCGAGCTCAGTTACGTGAGGAAAAGTTCTCCAATCAGGCTCTTTGGTAGAGAAATATCTCTCTGGTACGCTACATGCAGAGCAGGGAAACACGGTGCCTTTACTATTTTATTGCTCTCAGAGTTAAATCTAGATCAAGAGACAGAAACTCAGATGACTAAAGAGCTCTTGAAAAAAAAACAAGTCTCTTACAGAATGCTGTGTTTTTATACAGCTTGTGCAGAGGAAAAGTTGTGATTAAGGATCTGCAATTTTTACTTGCAGACTTTCAGTTCTGCTCTAACTTGGTCGCTTCCGTCTTTCATTTCCTGTATCAAGCGTATCACTAACACCAGCTTCTTGATGTTTCTAGGGAGCCTGGATTGGCACTCAGAGGAGCAAAGCCTTGCTCGTGGCTTCTGCCTGGATGGAGGATTCTAGTTTGTTTTGGGGAGCTCTTCCCAACGGAGAGGCAAACACTCTAATGTTGGAACATGTGCAAAGAGGGTCCGTGCTCATCCCACAGCCACATACGGTACCGAAGACTCGATACTAAATGCAGAAGTCGGGAATGAAAGAAAATGCCACTTTTCAACTGCAAATAGAACTGTGGTTTTGACTCAGAATGAAAATCAGAAAATTCAGGGAACTCGAAAGTCACCAGAGGCTTCTGGTTCAGAGATTTAAAAAAATTAACTTCTCTTAATCCCCCAAATTAGATCGATCCTTACTCCTAAACACACATCGAAGCACATGTGGATGTTTTAGTGCAGTTTGAAAAAGAAGAAACTGATCATCACCAGCCTTCAGTATTCTCCTTAATGCTGATGATTAAGCTCGGATTCCATGATGAAGCACAAAACTATTTTGGAAACATGTTGTGAGCTCAGAGGTAGACAAGTGGAGATAACAGACTGTCCCCCCTACTCCCACCGCCCCACAACTGCTGGTCACGATCTTTGTAGCTCATCACGATTAACCACATCCCCTGGCCTTCAAAGTGTCCCAAGTGCGTGAGAACACGTT
Organism: Macrotus californicus; assembly: GCA_007922815.1. Taxonomy (NCBI): domain Eukaryota; kingdom Metazoa; phylum Chordata; class Mammalia; order Chiroptera; family Phyllostomidae; genus Macrotus; species Macrotus californicus. The sequence goes on from VMDR010010848.1 coordinate 26,315, forward strand.
ATCACTCTGAGAGTTATCTAGAACATATTTGAAAGAGAAAACCAAAAGCCCCTCTTATTTTTTTAACTGCCCCAATATTTCAATTATCTCATCTCGGAGAGGGATTGGGACGAAAATTCATGAAACGTTAGCTTTGTCATCCAAGCACTGAGGTGTGTTCTGCTTGAGATTTGCATCTAGATACCATCTCATGCCTACACGTGCATCCTGGGTCTGGTGCCTGAGAAAGGACCACAGAAAAAAAGGGGGCAGTGTATGGTGCTCCTGCACCCAGAGGACTCCAGGGCAGCGCAGTGCATGCCTTCTTTTCGGATGGGCAAGGATGAGACACACAGAATCCCACAGCCCTAGAAAGAGTAGGGGTAGGGAGATGCAGGGACATGGGGCAGAAAGGATGACGTGTTTGTACAGACTGTATCCTTTCTTCCAAGTCACATCTGGGAGCTGCGGTGTTTCTGACCAGGAAAGCAATATGACAAAATAGATGTTTTAGAAATGTTCATCTACCTGTGGCATAAAGGTAAATCTAGAAATGGAAAGAAAATCTACACTTATTTCACTCAAAAGGGCCTTGGAGGTAGGCATTATTTTTCTCAGTTTACACATAAGGATACTTGAGTTACAGAGAAGGAAGGGAGCTGACCAGGGGTCCCCTGCTTGAGAGGGACTGCCCTGCCCATTCCTGCCGTTTCCAGAGGCCAGAAGCTGGCTGTGTGGAGGATTCAGAGACTGGTACTGATGTGAACCTGTGTGCTGATGGGACACCTGTCTCAGGTAATCATACCCAGTGAGCTGGCCAGGTGCACCTGCAGCACAAGCTACTGAAGGCCTGAGGAACAGGAGAAGTCCTCACTGACATCCCTGTTCTTGTACCAGCAAAACATGGGGTTATCTGTTCATCCCCTTTTACTCATTTATCAGATTTTCTACGTGGGCCCTTTTCTTCCATTTCTAGAGAATATACCCAATAACACCATTGATTGAAATAATGAAAACAGATAGCTTCAATAAAGGCAGAGCTGAGCAGGGACGAGCATCTGGCTTCCATTTTACCATCCTCCCGGGTAACCAACGCAAGCCCATATTTCCTGACTGCACTTTGCTGCCGGCAACAGCTCTGCTGTGACGGAGACAGGCCTGGGGAAGCGTCAGGGCCAGCCAGCTCTCAGACCCAGAGACCTGAGTGGGGCACCCAGCCAGCCTCTTCTGTGACAGCAAACCTCCCCTCACCTCTGCGCCTCTCAGGAAGGCTTAATTACCTCAAGGAAGGTGTGTGGCCCCACTCTGGATGTGAGGTCTGCTTTTTAGGCAACGGGTGCTCTTTTATTCATGCAAAATGTTAGAGAATTCTGTTCTTTTTAGGGGGCATTTCTTTCACAGGAAAAATAAAAAACAGTTGTTCACTCAATCTGGAACCTCTACTTCATAATAAAATAAGCAGGATGTTCCCTGCTCCGTGTGGAATGGACTTTCTCTGGGCAGACGCTAAGACACATGCAGCTGCAGGGCCCCTGACCCAGGACCCCTGTCAACCTTAGGCCCCTTTCAAGAAAATGATGTCCACTGGTAATAAAACCGGCGCGGTCCCCGGGCAGCACACGGAGCAGATCAAGTTCCTTTTTTCAGGTTGTGCATCATTCTTGTCTAATTTGATTTTTTTCTTTGCTGGGGGTTTCTGCCCTGCTGTTCCATGGGACCATTGTTATGTTACCGACACGGAAAACCTAACCACAGTGTTCCTTCAAAAAACTCGAGGTCATAGTCCTGGTCGAGTGGCCCAGTTGGTTGGAGTGTTGTCCCATGCACCAAAAGGCTAGAGGATCGAATCCCGGCCAGGGCACATAACTAGGTTGTGGGGTTGATCCCTGGTCAGGGCATATGTAGGACGCAACCAATTAATGTTTTTTCCCCTCTCCTTTTCTATGTCTCTAAAATCAATAAATATATCTTTGGGTGAAGATTTTAAAAAATTGATGTCAAACTTTTCCTTCCATAACTACTTTTGAGTGACTGAGAGATCTTCTTCCCACGTATACCTGCTTTCCCAAGCACACTGTTGGCATTTTAGAAACAGAACTCCACGAGTAGGCAGGGCCAGAGCTACTGAGAGGAATGTGGTCATCTGGGAATGGCAGAGACTTTATTCCAGATCCTAGAGGAGTTGTTGACAGGAGCCTTCTCTGGGGCCCCTGGGACTGAAGCCTGGATCAGCATGTCCATCCATCTGACTGTCTGTCTATCTAAAGCGCGGGGCTTAGGGATTACCCAGGTAAACAGAACCTGAAGGACCTCAGTGGCCGATCATTTCAAGGTTCTTCAGAGGCACTTTGATACTCAGTTTCATTGTTTGATTTCTGGCCTCTGCTCTACCAGCAGGCAGGGTACTTCTGTGAGAGATATCTGTCATGTTTGTTAAAATTGGGGACATCCTACGGTTCTAGGAAACACAAAACTAACCCTCGAGAATTCCAACAACAGTGGATAGAGAGAGACGACCCCACTGTGTGTGAGGTGTGAGTGCCTTTTTCCCGCAGACACTGACTCCCTTCCATGTGAAATTCAGACGCTCGCACCCTTGACTCACCTGGTAGCCAGGTGTCTGAGCTCACACTGTGCTTGTTGGGCAAAGCTCAGCTGAGTCAGCTGTAGCAGGCCCCATTCCAGACAGACAGTGACTGGGAGGCTGGTGGATCCTTGTGTGTTCTTTCTCATCTGCTGGCAAGAAGACCCATCAGATAGCACAACCACTGACTCAGCCAGCCAGGACGACGAGTGTGCTTCTCAGAACACCCTTGTGCAAGTCACAGCCAAGAAAGCGCCACTAGACCATGTTTAAATTTTAAACTCTGACAGGAGAACTGGTGAGAAATAAGACTTCTCATCCAGGTATGTTCCCTGTCCCTAGAAGGGCTCAAGAAGTGACTGACTTCACAGTGAACACGAGCTAGGAAGGGCTACGCAACAGTGAGCACGAGTTTCGGGGTTGCTCAGCGGGGTCACTGGCTATCCCTCCAAACGCTTTCAGTCTGCTACGTGGGAAGTGGGTTCTCCCACACGCCGAGAGGCTGCCATTCCATACCCTCTCCTGCCTCCTCCAGGCAAAATCCCATCAACAGACACCTTTGCTCCCTTCACAGTTTGTGATGGGGGCTTACTCTTGTTGAGAATTTTATTTTATTTTAATCAACCCAAAAGATCCAAGGTTAATATATTATTTTTGTGAATTACTCTGAGGTTAAGTTCACTTCCTTGTAATAACTCAGGTATAATGTCAAAAACTGCAAAATAATAGCCAATATTTGATCAGGATTTATTATGCACAAAACTTTTGAGATGAGTGTTTTACATTATTTAATGCTCTCAGAAACTGTTAAGTAGATATTATTTTTTTATCAGCATCACAGAGGAGGAAACTGAGGACCACAGGGGTGTCTGAGGTCTTGTAGAGGTAGACACACTAATTGCATTGCTACTCTCTTTTCCTGAGAATC
>VMDR010010849.1:0-29822 GCA_007922815.1 Macrotus californicus
CTCCATTTCAGGTATGTCCCGTCTGAAATTTTATGAAGGGTCTCATAGCTCCTAAGTAATGTGTTCATTGAAAAACTAGGGAATTTTGTATTTTTTTAAAAATAGCTTAATTAAAGCCTAGTTTCTTTTTGTCTTACATAGGGAGAGTCTTAGATTTGTAGTTTTATTGCCCATCAAGAAGTAGATTTTAATCTTAAATGATTTTACTAATGTTTCTTTGCATGTTTTTCTTCCCATTTAGCAGGTAAGAAATATTATTAAGCTTTCCTAGCAGTGATTTTGTTTTATATTGCTACTGTGATCAATTGTTTTATGACTCCTATTCAGAGGAATCATTATTTCCCTGAGTAGGCCACCAAACCAATTCCTCAGGTCAAAAGCAATGATACCAAATTTGATTATCAGCTTGTCCTTATCTATGCAAAGGATTTCTACAGGGTCTGAATTGAAGCGTTGTCCTGTTCTTTCAGACCACTGAACATTTTCTTTTGTAATATGGAATTGGCACTAAATTTGAGAACATAAAGATGGTCATTACACATCCTTGGTGGTTTTGCCAAGTAGGAGGAGAGTCACTTGCTCCTGAGGGGATTACCTGTTCCACCAGGTAAACCAGCAGGGGGAGGGAGGCTCTTGCCAACTCCTGGAAGGGACGAGGAAGAGAATATGCAGCTGTGTTTTCCTAGGAAAGTCGCGTGTCTTCTCTGCGCCTTGATTTTATCTCTGGTATTCCCAAATGAAAGCTTTGTATCAGGTGCTATGTGGCCAAAAAGTATGATAACTTTGATAAAAAAATGGGTTTTAGGAATTTCTTGAATGCAGTTCTGGGCGTTGTCTTAGCACTTATTTCCCTCTGTGGTCATTGTGTTAGTTCTAAACCCTTGCGGAGTCAGTGCCAGGCCCGAGGTACGCCAGGGTCCGTGCTGCTACCTGCTTTTTGAGTTGTGCCGTCCCAGCTGAAAAGAAGACCTTAGTTAGTAGGTGAGCTGTGGGTGGTGTTTTGTAAGCTTTTTACTTGATCAGGTGAGGTGGTGAGGGTGTGGTGACAGGGACTGGGGCCCCTGTGATTTGTTGTTGTTTGTTTTGAAGAAGACGTTGTCTTGGATCCTTTGTAGAAATTAATACTAATTGTCTCCTGACCAAAGGACGTTTTGATTATGGGACTATTTATATAAATGAGTTAACTAGTTTTTAAATAGAGTATGTAAGCCTATTTTATCCTTCTCAAGTTGGATGGCATTAGTTTCTTCTGGTTTCTTGACCTATTTTTGTAAGCTTTGTTATTTGTGAGCTGCTTTATTCTTATTAATAATTCAGGATCTCTCCTGCTTTGTTTAACTCCACTTTGCCAAGCCTTTACTGAGGACTTATTTTTCATAAAGTTTGGCCTTGTAAGGAGGGCAGGTGGAAGAGCTGTCAGTCATGCTTCCCACATGTGTCCCATCAACAGTCCCACAACAGCCCAGTGGAGGTGCTGTCACCCTGGTTCTCAGCTGGGGGAGCTGAGGCTTGGGGGTGGTCAACTTAGGTTAGTTAGGAGCGCCAGCATTTGATCCTGAGTCTGATGTGAATGTCCTGCTCATTAACTAGGGGATAATATTCTAAGGAGTGGGACTGGCATTTAAAATAGATTATCTCCCTTATAAATTTACATTCTGTTTCCTCAGCACATACTGAGTAAACTATTCAGCAGGAAAGGGAAGTTGATTTTGTAAAATTTCTAGCCAGTTATAGGGTATTGCATCTGTATGTACAGACTGACGTTTTTCGCAAATACCATTTTTACCCTTTCCATTGTCAGGGTTAAAAAAGAAATCCCTAGCCAACGTGGATACCCCGGGAGGTCACTCTCCCCGGGCTCTGTCCAGGTGGCGTAGGGGAGCGTAGGGCCCTGCCCTGTGATGTACAGTCCCTTTCCACAATGTTGGAGAGGAAGCCGGGCCTTGAGCCTGCGCCTGCATATTCCTACAGCTTCTCAGAGTCCTGTGGACAATGACTGAGGAGACAAACCATGCAGGAAACATCTCTAGAGAAGAAAAAAAAAAGAAATCACTAAACCACTCTTGCCCATCCAAAGGTTAGTCATGGTGTGTGTGTGTGTGTGTGTGTGTGTGTGTGTGTGTGTGTGTGTGTGTGTGTGTGTGTGTGTGTGTGTGTGTGTGTTTCACCACTTCTCTCAGTGGGGAGGTGAAGGTGGTGTGTGTGTGTGTGTGTGCTGCTAACACAGTAACGTTGGCCTGTTCTTTTTTGTTTGTTTTTTTGTATATTAAAGATATTTGTACATAGTGAAGTGCTGAAGAACATGAGCCCCAGAGTCAGGTTTGTTGGGGGGTGGATTTGCTGCACCTCTCTACCTCAGTTTTCCCATCTTAACATGGGCATTACTATTGTAAGGAATAACGAGACAGTATGTGCAGCCACACAGCCAGTGCCCAGCCTGCTGTACACTCTCCGAAGTTGGTTGTGATCCTTCAAACCTCACCAGGTTGTTGGGTGTCTCTGATGAAGGAAAACAGCTGCCAAGAACTTTGAAAAGGACTTCCTTATTGATTTAAGACAATATTTAAACTGCTTTACACTTAAAATTTTTTTAACTTTGTGCAAGACTGGATATAGACCTTTTAAAGCCTCACCTACATGTTAGTACAGGTAAATTTCAAGGTTAATTTCACTTCTCCGTTTGTGAAATATTGTGTGTTGTGAGTGTGGTTCATTCTGCTCTTATGTGCTATAGACCTTTTAAAGCCTCACCTACATGTTAGTACAGGTAAATTTCAAGGTTAATTTCACTTCTCCGTTTGTGAAATATTGTGTGTTGTGAGTGTGGTTCATTCTGCTCTTATGTGCTTGTTTTGATTAATTGAACTGGCCATATGCAGTCTCACAACGCTTCATTGCCGTCCTTGAAAAGTGGAAGTGGTGAATCCTCCTTGGTACGTCGCGCGTATAAAAGGGATTTTAAATATTACTAGGTATACAATAAAGCTGGGCTAGTGGTTGACCTTGTTAGCTAGAGGGGGAAAGAAATTATCTTTGGCATCATGTTCATGTGATGTGAGCCAAGTCGGCAAATACTCTGGTTTGTGGTAATACGTTAAAGGACTAGAAATACTGCATATTCTTGGCCAGCACTCAGAGATATGTTGATTATTTTGTGTGGTTTATTTTAATTATAACTTTTAAAATATAAGTTGGGAATTCCAGGATAATTTTTTTGTTTTAGAATACTTTAGAAGGCTTGTTTTATTATCACAGAATCTCCCTTCCCTTATTTATCCCATATAAATGTCTTTTTCTAAAGTAAAATTTTCATCTTTTGTCACATTAGCCCCAACTTCCATCTTATTTCTTCTAAGGCAGCGGTCCCCAACTTTTTGGCACCAGGGACTGGTTTCATGGAAGACAGTTTTTCCACTGGTGATGGGATGGGTGGGAGGGGTGGTTTCAGGATGATTCAAGCGCATTGCATTCAGGCTCACCTCCTGCGGTACGGTCTGGTCCCTAACAGGCCGGGACTGGTACTGGTTTGTGGCCTGGATGTTGGGGGCCTCTGCTCTAGGGCATAATTGAGTTGTCAGTTTTGTTAGACATTTGATGTGGTGCTTCATTACAATAATATTTGCTAGGGTAGATATTTTTTTCCTCTTGGGGAAGAGTAAGCCTCTGAGGAATAGAATTAAAACTATGGTTTTCTATTATTTTTCCAGCATTTATTATTGGTATAAAAATGTTTTTGTTGCCTTGGCTTCTAGTTATGCTTTGTTCCATAGGCATTCTTGATTAACTTCTTTCAAAGCTCACTCTAAAATCTAGCAGATCATTTATAGAATCTATTTTTTTAAATTATCAACTCATGTAAGGGTAATTTGTCACTTCTTTAAATAATTGTAGCAAACTCGGTTCTTAGGTGGAGCGCTAGTTCAACTTTTCTCTTGCCATATTTTGTTTGCTGTTCCTTTGTTCGTCACCATAGGTATTTTATTGTAACGTGTGGCAATATAGGCAGTTGTGTATACTACAGATAAATGAGTACATAGGGTAGAAGGGGAAGAAACAAACTTGTCTTTTGAGGGGTCTCTAGCAGGAGAAAAATGGCTTCGAGTTGAAATTTTGACCTGGGATGCAATTATAATACATGATATTTAAATTATAGTTTAAACTTAATTGCTCCACAGTGTATTTGTTATTTCATGTATGTGATTCTCTTGGCATAAACTAAAAACCTGGTTTAAAAAAGATACTTAGAAATGAAAATTGGTTCTTCTGGAACCACATGTGTCCATTTTCAGGCAGTTGGTAAAGGTAACTCTTTTTTGAGTGGGTAAGCTAATGAACTTTGATGAACTTTGTAAAATTTCTCTCTGTGAATTCTACTTTCGGCTAATAAAAGTGTGGGTTAAATCCTGAAATGTGTTTTAGTAAAAGTGGCACTAAAGAAAACGCTCCTCTTGTTCAAATAGAGACAAAAGTCTCTGGGCTTCTAAACTCTGTAGCACTTTGCTCAGTTGTAGCTCGAAATGTTAGTTATGTTCCCACCTGTCTGGCTTTACCCTTCCTCGTTTCCTCCTGGCACTTCTCATTTATAAAGCTGGCTGAGCCTGTTGGTGCTGTTGTGGCTGCCTCAAGGGCAGGATGAGTAAGTTGCATGACGAGCCATAAATCAGGAGGCACACACTCATCTTGCCTTCCCTCAAGATCAGACGTGCAGCAAGTAATTCAATATATAATTATAAATTGATAGGGGAAAGAATTGGTACTAAAACTTTTTTTTCCTCACTCCCTTTCATTTGTTCATGTTAAATTCTGGTAAGGATTACGAATTGAACGGGGGGAGGGGTATGTATTTATGCGGGTGGTTTGGGTATAAAGGAGGTTAGATGTCTTAAAAGTTGTGAGGAGCTTAGAGCTCCTGATCCTTTTGGTGCGTGATGACTTGAAGAGAAACGTGTTGGGACGTGTTATATGAACCAAGTTAGCCAAATGTCTAGAACATATTCTTAAACATTTTTTTTTCCAATTACATTTTACTTCAATATTCTGTACTAGTTTCAAATCTACAACATACTGGTTAGAAAAGCATGTACCTTCCAGAGTGGTGCCCCTGATATTTCAACTATACACCTGGCACCATACATAGTTATTACGATGCTATTGACTGTATTCCCTATGCTGTAATTTACAGCTCTGTGGAACATATTCGTAATTAAAAAGTAGAACTCAGTGAAAATAATTCTTCAGCCACAATTCTATGTCTACACGGACAGGATACTTTACATTTTTACTTTTGATCTATCCCTTTTACTTGGCTCTTACATACACATTTAGAAAGAATCTCACAAAGTATTGCTCAAAACAAATTAGGCAAAGCTTCTTAGTGCAGGAAATTATGTACACACAGTCAAATCAGATCTGTTTTATAATTCCAGCTCCACTACTTACCAGATGGGGAACTGTGAGTGAGTTATACCACTTTTCTGAATTCTAGATTCTTCATCTGTTCGGTTTTACTATTGGCAGGACTGTTGTGAAAATAGAATGAAATAGGCATTGTTTGGCCACTCACCTTTAAAAATATGTGTCCAGCAATGGTCTCTCACATGTCAGAGCTTCTCCTGACAGTTCTACAGATGGCGAAGGGGGAAGTTGAAACTATTGGGAACTGTTCATTTTCACCACTGGTTCTCAACCCAGGGTGGCTTTCACCCACCAGGGAACGTTTGGCAATGTCTAGAGACATTATAAATCATAATCAGGGTGGGTCGGAGCCAGCACGCTACAAAAAAAATCCTATAGTATACAGGAAAACCCCTCCCAACAAAGACTTCACCACCCTACAGGCCAGTAGTGGCTTATACAATAGGATTGTTTTCCGTTTCTTGGGTACGCTTCTCTCTACTCCATTCCCTTTATTCCTGACAAAGCTGAAGATGTTACTAGAATTTCAGTGACAGAGCTGGTTTGATAAACTGCAGTGACAGGGCTGGAATTGCAGTGACAGAGCTGGCTAGTCACAGCTAATCTTTCTTAGTTCTTAAAGGATCCTTAAAGATCCCCCTCCCCATTCCCCCACAGAAAATTTAGGGCAGTTGTCTCCCCAAAGTATCTTTATCCTTTGGTTCTGGTTTTCTGTCCTGTTGTCATATTCTTTGAAAGTGGCACTGAATTAATAAAGATGTTCTAGTACAGCCTTCCCACAACTGACCATTTTAATGACTCCAACAGGTTGTCATTGCTCTGTTGTTTAAATATCTCCTGGGATTGATTTTTCTAATTCTTCAGTGAGCAGCACATTTATTTTATCACTGGAAGATGTAAAGGGTGTAGTAGAGTGTGTGTGTGTGTGTGTGTGCGCGCGCATGTGTGTGCACACATGCATGCGTTGCAGAAAGTATCTACCACTTTAGCTTGATGATTATCCTATGAGTATACAAATGGGCATCTGGTAAATTCAGATTTTTTAGCCATAAATGTGGCCCTCAGTGTGATTATATAATGGGTTATGAAAGTTGGTCACCCAAAGGTTCTAGGAAGAGGGGGAAGGTCATCACTTACTAAATGCCTGTTTTGTGCCCTGGGCTTATTTTATGTTATTTAATCTTTACAAAATACACCCCAGGAACTAAAGATGATCCCAGTTTAGGCTTTATAGATAAGCTGAAATTTAGTGCTTAAGTAGTTTGCCAAGGAACATATGGCTGCATTTGTACATGTGGTATATTTAACTGCACAGACATGTAGCTTGTGCGGGACAACACAAAATAGATTTGCCTCGATCGGTGGGAAAGTGATGCAAGGTCTCTGCTGGAGGAAGGAGGGAGGAGGCAGGGGGAGGGGTGAAGAGGAAAGGAATCTGAATTGAGGATGGAGAGGAGTGTTATTCACTGAATTGACTCTTCAGATGATTGGCTGTAATGCTTGGTGAAAGGGAGCTGTCTGAATTGTTTTAACATTTATATCCTCATTTGAGGTAAAACACTACTTACAAACTTCTTCTTAATATCTGCCTTGATTTTTTTATCTTTATACCAGTCAGAAAATTATAAAATAAAGCAAATATGCTAATAACCATCACCCAGATGGCTATTCATTTTATTTTTAAAATTGTGATAAAAGTGGTATACAAGCCTACGTTTATTTCAGGGTACAACATTATAGTTCAGTATTTGTATATACTGCAAAGTGTTTACCACAGTAAGTCTGGTCACCATCTGTCACAATACAGTTGATCCCTTTTAGCCCTTTTGCCCTCCTCCCAACCCCTTCCTCTCCAGTCTGTTCTCTATAATCTCTGAGTTCTTTTGTTCATTTATTTTGTCTTGTTTTTTAAGATTCCACATATGAGTGACATCATGAGGTACTTGTCTTTCTTTGTCTTATTTATTTCACTTAGCATGATATTCTCAGTGTCCCTCCATGTTGTTGCTGAGAGCAAGATTTCCTCCTTTGTTATGGCTGAATAATATTCCATTGTGTATACAGGGGTGGGCAAAGAAGGTTTATAGTTGTGACTACGTGAAACATTTATTATTCATATGATAACTTTAAACCTACTCTGGTCTACCCCGTTTGTACCACATCTTCGTTATCCATTCATCTTGGTTGCTTCCACATCTTGGCTATTGTAGATAATGTTGCAGTGAACACAGGGGTACATATATCTTTTTGAATTAGTGTTTTTGTATTCTTTGGATAACTGCCCAGAAGTGGAATGGGTAGGTTTTATGATAACTCTATTCTCAATTTTTAAAGAATTTCCAAATAGTTTTACATAGTGGCTACACCAGTTTACATTCCCACTGGCAGAGTATGAATGTTCCCTTTTCTCCACACCCTTTCCAGTGCTTAGCTATCTTTTCAACAATAGCCATCCCGACAGATGTGAGGTGGTCACTATGGTTTTGATTTCCATTTCCCCAATAATTAGTAATGCTGAACATCTTTGTTTTCATTTTAAAGTTGAGAAAATATAGAGTTCATAGTATTTTTGTTTGTTTATTTTAAAGAAATTTGCATATTGAGAGCAAGAGGAGTCAAGCAATATAAAAATAAAATGCTTATTTGGCTTTCATTGGCTTTTCTTTCTCTTGTGAAGTGGAAGTGGGATTTTACTTGTATGTGTTCTAAGGGTCCCAATCAGTTCACGAAATCCTTAAACAGAGGGAAGCCATGGGGCACATACTCCTTGAATGGCCCATTGGGAGAAATCAGTCAGGGTGGAAGTAATTGCTTAGTGATCCCTGCTTCTCCCCTTCTCCTTCATGTGCACTACAGAGTGGGCATTGCGTGCAGTGGTGAGCCTGGCCGTCAGAAGCTCTGGAGCCCACTCTGCTGCTTGGCCCTGGCCCAATTCCATTATTTTGTCCACAACCTTTTTGATTTTCTAAATCACCCAAGGAACTCCTTTCCCAGGAGTATTCTCTGGTCCTTCTTTGTTAAGTATGCTTTATCCTCAGCAAATTTGTGAAACGTGAACATCATGATTTCTACAGGGTGTTCCCTTTGATACAGCATTTTGGTGAGGTCTTGGCTGGAGGTGTGGCAGGATCCCCAGGCCGGCTGGAACGTGGGGCCAGTCGGTATTGTTATGTGCATTATACTACATTATAAAATGAATGCAAATTTATACATAATAACAAAGTATGACTATAGCATTGAAACTTAAAGACTTCAATGACTATTAGTTTCCTAAGGTAACTATCTTAACAAAAATACACGCTTATTTTAAAGAAATTGCAAATTCATAAAACCTGATGAAAATTTCTTTTGGATTTCACCTTCAAACCCAATTTGAGCCACTCATTTCTCATTCCTTGTTTCAGAAACAACGCAGTCTCTTGACTAAGAGCTGTATTGGCCAGTGTAGTCCGTGAGTGCTTGAATTGTTTCTCACAAATTTCCCCTCAGAGAACAAGCATGTGCTGCCATCCAAGATGGCCATGCTATGGGGCTCTAAAAACCTAGAAGGGAAGTTCTGAGTAGAAGTGGCATCACAAGAACAGTGTCATCAGTAATTTGAGGTGTCTTTTTTCAATGTTAGGCTAAAAAACGTCATTTAGTACCTTACGGTCCTAACTGATGTAACAGTGTCTTTAAGCCAGCCTGGCCATTGCCTTGTGCATGCTGTAACAATGTATAGAATGAAGGATTCTGTTAACTTTGTTGAATACTTCATGGTTTGAAACTAAACAAAGTCTCAGGATTCATGCATTTACTATTACAAATTTTTATTGCTGGTAGAACCTCGGGACAGGATTGTTGTGGTCATTTTACCTAAGAGAGCACTGGAGACCACAGGAAGTGTGGGTGAAGTCCAGACTGATGGGACGCAGCCATGCTCAGATTTCAAAGAATTATCTGTTGAGCCCTGGCTGGTGTGGCTCAGTGGTTGAGTGCTGCCTGTGAAGCAAAGGGCTGCCGGTTCAATTCCCAGGCAGGGCACATGCCTGGGTTGCGGGCTGGGTCCCCAGTAGGGGGCGCACGGGAGGCAACCACACATTGATGTTTCTCTCCCTCTGTTTCTCCCCCTCCATTCCTTCCCCTCTCTAAATAAATAAAATCTTTAATTAAAAAAAAAAAGAAGAAAGGAAAAAAAAAAAGAATTGTCCTTTGAAATACATTTTACTTGGCTTCATAGGTCTGTGTGAGTTTAATTTGAAGTAAGAAACAACCTCATTTTACCTCCCCAGAATGTTTCCTTTACTCAATCTCCCAGGTTTAAATTTAGAGAATAGTTCAGTCTCCCGGTATGGAGCCTCTCAAGTTGAAGATATGGGGAACATTATTTTAGCAATGATTGCAGAGCCTCACAGTAAGTACCACCGTGGTAACAGTGCGAGCCTAGAATTTGATCCTACCTGCTCTCCCTCACCCTTTGAATGTACTTTCACAGCTTTATCTCCCTAAGAGTGGAAGTGATGACTGGTGTGTTCTCATTTTTTAGATCACAGGTTTTCAGATCCAGAGAGAGTGAATTACAAATTTGAAAGTGGCACTTGGTAAGTACTGGAGTACTAGTCCATTTGAGCCTTTTGATTTATTTTATTCACTTTGTGATATTTAACTCCCTTTATATTTTGGCTATCCATTTTTCAATATGAGGTCATTTATACAGGAATGTTGTATCTTAAAGTGTGCTTGGATGTCAGGATTAACATTTAAGGAAATATGTGCATCCTTAGTCACTATGACGTTAACTGCATTGTGTGTTTGTGTCTGTGGTTCTTATTTTAGCCTCTGAACTATCCATCCTCTCACTGGAAAACTTCCAAAGGAAAAATCATAGGCTTTAAAAGAGTTCACAAGATCTTTACTGAGATAATTTAAAGTATGCTCTATCAGCTTCTACTTCAAAGCAAAGGAAATAACTGGGGAGGAGTATGAAATGGTGGTATCTCTGTTTGTGATCACAGGTAGACCTGCTCGCGTTTGTAAGTCACTGGAGTGAATTCCGTGAGATTGCCTGGTGCCTGAACAGAAACTTCTGACATCTTTGCCCACAGAGAGACTCTGAGGCCTATTTAGTTGTGGAGAAAGTGACTCATTAGGAAAATGTCCTAGGAGTACTGAAAATATGAATATAGAATGAATAGAACATCAAAGATGTCAAAATATATTATACGTGATTTGCAAATGACTCATTAAGGTGTGGGTACTCCCAAGCATTTCCATAAACACGCTCTTTGATGGCTCCCGTTTGATAGAGGAGACGATTTAATGGTAGGCTGTGAGTATGCACGCACATTCCTGATGTGCGTTAACTGCCAGCTTCATGGATATCTTCAGTTTTGCTGTCAAACTGGGTGTAAAACCTACTGGTGTACTGGCCAGTTCAGAGAATGAATTTGAACCTATCCTTCTTGGTTCTAGAACTTTCCGGCCATCAGGATATTGGGAGAACTCTGCTTCCTATGAATTGGTTCTGGGTCCTCTGAGTTGATGGCAAGCAAGCAGCAACTCCGCTGTTAGATGATGTGCTGGGTGAACCAACTGTGTTGGATCTGCATAGCCAGTTGTCTTTCTGTAGTGAACCCCTTAAAAATAACTTTGAATTGTGCCCAGGTGATTTTTGAGGTTACAAAATAAAGACAGACAGTACTAAAAGTCTATCTGAATGCCAAATAAATAATACCACATGTGCCAATAAGCAAATTGTCTCCCTGGAGGTCATAGGTCAGACTCACCAGCATGAATCATGCACCCTGAAATTTTGCTTGATCCACAGCAGCAAGATGGAGCTCATTGATGACAACACTGTGGTCAGGGCCCGAGGCTTACCGTGGCAGTCTTCGGATCAAGATATTGCAAGATTCTTCAAAGGGCTCAATATCGCCAAGTTGGTTTTCTTTTCATCTCTAGTTTACTTAACAATCCCAAAGGGATAATGGGTTTCCTCTTGTCTTTTTCCTGACTGTATTATGTTTCCTACTGCTCTCTGTTCTGTTCTTTTCAAAGGGGAGGTGCAGCACTTTGCCTGAATGCCCAGGGTCGAAGGAACGGAGAAGCTCTGGTTCGGTTTGTGAGTGAGGAGCACAGAGACCTCGCCCTGCAGAGGCACAAACATCACATGGGGACCCGCTACATTGAGGTACAGCCTCCCAACCCGAGGTCCTTGACGTCTTAGGTGTGAACATTAGAAGGCTCAGAAACTATTTACATTTCCCTTTCTTCTCTTAGGTTTACAAAGCAACAGGTGAAGATTTTCTTAAAATTGCTGGTGGTGAGTGCCTTTTATAAACTGTGGCTATAGTAAGGTTCTAAAATTTTACTTAAATATCAAGGGTGGATAGTCTTGAATGGTTTTTGTTTCCCAGTAAAATATAGGAATCAACCTTATTTTTTTAATGAGAGAAAGAAAATATCCAATAGTATCAGTAAGTATAATGCAGAACACTTGTCCCAAGGCTTGAGTCCGTCAAGTGTAGGTAAATAGCCGTTGAAAATTATATTATTCAAAGGTGAAAGGGTCCTATAAAGTCATGTACAAAGGGAAAGAGTAATTCTTGAAAGAAAGTAAATAGTCTGAAAACTACTTTCAAACAGCCACATTAGAATACCTGAAATTGTTGCATGCCTGCTTCTAGTTTTTCTCTAAATTTACTTAATTCATCAATGGCCATGAACATGGTAACTTTCTGGCTTCTTCTAGTATTTTAGGATATGTAGCGTTTGCAGTAATATAGTATTAAACATCCCTGTTGGGCATTTTAGAGCTGATTTCCAACTCTTCACTCTTAAGTGTGTTGCAGTGAATATTTTTGTATCTGTGTGTGCCACTCATTAGGATGAATATCTGAAAGTAGCTGAATCAAAGAATGTTGATGGACCTTTTAAGAAACTGTTGACACCTGTTACCAAAATATACTGGAGTGACTTTCACCTCAGTATAAAGAACATTTTTTAAAAAATATATTTTGTTAATTATGCTATTGCAGTCGTCCCATTTTTCCCCCCTTTATTCCCCCTCTGCCCTGCACACCCCCTCCAACCCACATTTTCCCCCTTTAGTTCATGCCCATGGGTCACAAAGAACATTTTTGTCCCTGCATTATAGTATAGCCCTGGTAAAAAAATCCTTTGCAGTTTTAGAACTTTACTAACAGCCCCTTGTTTACACAACTGTCTGGCATAATTCTGCTCTGGCTCTTATCTCTTGAGGTAAACCAGGGCTTCCAAATTCATAGCTTCAAGTTTAATAGTATTTCCGGAGTTTCCAAAGCAATGCTTGGTATTAATTAGGGGTAAAGTGTATTTTGAATTGCTGTATGATCCCGAGTTTCCATGGTAGGTAACATTGTAAATTGCAGATGGCAAAGGTCATTAACGTTCAGGTTAATGTCTGGGATTTCGTGGTATGTGGGCAGTATGATTAAGGGATAATGTTACTAGTGTATGAGCTTGAATGATACGCATTTGGATATTTGCTACATACTGTACAACATGCTTTGTGCTAGGCAGAATATTGATAAGTGTTGAAACTAACTGCTAAATATATTCATTACACTGATCTCTCTATTTGAGTATGTTTGAATCTTAATAAGAAGTAATCAGAAAAATAATAACAAAAATCACTAAAGTACTTTCGATATAATAACTTACTCTCATAATTTTATAAGGTAGGTAACTTTACCCTCATTTAACAGATGAGGAAACTACGTCTCAGAGGTTGAACTTCACTAAGTGGTGCCCTAGTAAAATGGTAAAGCCAGGGTTAGACCCAGACTGTCTAGCTTTAGCACCTATGCCCTTGACCGCCAGGATGATTGATTGCCTCTCATGAGAAGAATATGGTGGTTGGTCCATAATTTAATTGTCTGGCTACCCCTCTAATTGGAAGGGGTTTCATGAAAATGGTAGGGGAAAACTTTTAAGTCTGTGGGAAGAGAATTCTTTTGTTCCTGGGATGTTATTGCAAATTCGGGTAGGAGTGTGGGTCTCAATTATGAATTCAAGGCATTGCCTAGAGTTTTACCATTTTAAATTTGGTAAAGTTTGATGTCTTAATCATTTCTCCCCATGCTCCCTAATATTTGTGTTCCCTAGGTACATCCAATGAGGTAGCCCAGTTTCTCTCCAAGGAAAATCAAGTCATCGTCCGCATGCGGGGGCTCCCATTCACGGCCACAGCTGACGAAGTGGTGGCCTTTTTTGGACAGCATTGCCCCATCACTGGGGGGAAGGAGGGCATTCTGTTTGTGACCTACCCAGACGGCAGGCCGACCGGGGATGCTTTCGTCCTCTTTGCTTGTGAGGAGTATGCACAGAACGCCCTGAGGAAGCATAAGGATCTGTTGGGTAAAAGATACATTGAACTCTTCAGGAGCACAGCCGCAGAAGTTCAGCAGGTTGGTTTTCAGTCACATGGTGGCGGTTTTGCATTATTTCTGTTTTTTATTTCTGAAAACAACCCTCCATTACTCCTTGTTAAAACGAAACTTGGAAAATGCAGAAAGTGTAAGTGCAGAATAAAATCTTGTTCCTTAACCAAATGATGACAACCACTGTTAGCCTGTTCACACAAAACACAGGCCATGTGTTTTTTGTATTCTGTTTCAGAACAATATCTTGAAAGTATACTCATGTCCAAAAAAATTTATATTTAAGTTAATATCTTGTCTCATGGAGTTACAGAATTTATTTAGAATTTCTATTGTACATTTGGATTGGTTTTTTTTTCCTACCATAAAGAGTTTCTAGGTAAACATTCTTATAAAACTCTTAATTTCTTACTGATTTCTTTAGAACTGATTATAGGGTGTGAGCTTTTTAAGGTTTTTAATTTTAATGTCTTACCAAATTTATTTCCCAGTAAGCTCAATCAGTTCCATGCTGCTGGTGGCAAAGTTTTCTTAATGTCCTGTTACTTTCAGAATTCAGAGTTGTTTTGAGGCAGAAATCAGTTCCTAAAAACATTCTAAGACCTAAGCATGGAAACATCTCTAGGGTCTCAGGGCTTTTGGCTTTTCTTCTTGATTTACCAGCTGAACCTTTCTTTTCCAGGGTCAGTTAGTGCTTCCTTGGTATCTGAGATCACGTAGACTGCTTCACAAAGCTCTTTCAACTTACTCTATTTGGGCCCTGTAGTAGAGCATCATCATTTTAATGATTCCTTTGGACTCTTTTGCAAGCAGTTAAGACACTGACTCTACTATTATTTCTATGAGTTTATGAAATGATTCTGTGTAGCTTTTACAAAGCCTATTGTATATTATGATTTAAAATAAATAAGTCTGTACCTTGTTGAAAATGAATATCAAATTCTGAATCTCTAAAATAAGCTGGACATGCTTTGGGCTTCAAATATTATACACATCCTTTCCAAACTAGAGGGGGAAATGAGATTTTTTTCAATGGGAAGAACAGTTTCATGGAAATCATAACCTAGAATGGACTACCCCAGGGCCTTGGCTACTTTATACTGACTGGTTTGGGTGTAGAGTATGCTATCTCTATGCATAAGGTAGTTTTGTGTATGGGTGAGCTTCCTCGCCAGCCCCCTGTTTCTAATGATGCATGTAGTAAGATTTGAAGTAGTCATAGGCTCTGCACTGTCCTCTCTTCATTACTAATATTTCATTCAGTAACTGTTTGCTCACCACCTATTTGGCAGGTTCTGTAGGTGCTAGACCATTTCCTGCCTCAAGTTTGTCTGTAACCACGTTTATTTTCTATTGTGTTCTTTCTCTAATGTTTGTGCTGTGTCTGGATTGTATAATTTTTTAAAACCTTGCTGTCTTGTGATAACATTTTTTTGGTTGTGTTTACTCTTTGATTTTTGGAGGGGAGGGGGTTGGTCACCTCTTAAATAGCACTGGACAGGGTGTAAATAAGGAAATTAGGGCGAATTTTCGCAAGTTCCTCAATTGTTTCATATTTTCAGTTTATGGGATGATAAATTTTGCATGGGTCAGTTCAGAAAACCCAGGGATACCGCCCGTGGAAAGGACTTCCTAGTATTATCAACTAGTGGCCATATTCTAAACCAAGACAAAAATAGCCAAGAACTTTGAGTTGCCTGGGAGCAATTTTTTTCTTCAAAAGGTAGTTGGCCTCATTCGTTCTCAAGACAGATAAACTCTCTTCGATTTCAGAGGCAAGATCCTGTGTCTTGCCAGTGTCTAAACGTTTACTTGGAAACTAAGTGATTATTTTTATGGTCACTAAATTATTTTTTCACTTTTACATTATTCTGCCATTCTATCTGTTTTGCTTTGTATATTGTTTGCTTTATAAATGTGGCATATATTTTAATATAATCCATAGTGCTTGTTTTACCTTTGGTTCCATTACTGGGTTATTGTCTTTATGCTTCTTGGGTTCGAAGGTGGAATGTGAAGCAATATTGAGGGGACTATTGGACTTAGAAAAATGAGATTGAAAAGATTGCTACAACAGTCCATGATTAGCAATTCCAGATATTTGTGAAAGTTGCAACTTTAAGGATATTTGCCCCAAGGCAGATAGTGATGCGTTGTCTAGTAGACAAGTCCTTAATCTAAGCGCATTTGTGTTGTGTGTAGTATATCCCTCAGCATGCGTTTGACAAAAGTGGTTATCATGCCCGCCCAGCTGAAAAGCATGAGTCCCTTTCTCCATGAGTGCTTCTCTAATACGCTAGACATCACCTGGGGATCCTGTTAAAGTGCAGATTTCTATTTGCTAGGTCTGGGGTAGAGCTGAGATTGTGCATTTCTAACGGGCTCCCTAGCTGTGCCAGTGCCGACAGCATTGGCATAGCAAGTCTCTAAGTCACTTCTGTTTTGCTTTGAGTACAGGTGCTGAATCGATTCTCCTCGGCCCCTCTCATTCCACTTCCAACCCCTCCCATTATTCCAGTACTACCTCAGCAATTTGTGCCCCCTACCAATGTTAGAGACTGTATACGCCTTCGAGGTCTTCCCTATGCGGCCACAATTGAGGACATCCTGGACTTTCTGGGGGAGTTTTCCACGGATATTCGAACTCACGGGGTTCACATGGTATTGAATCACCAGGTAAGAAAGTTGCTTACTGGGAAACTGATTTCCTTATTCTTATCAGAGAGTCTCTTCCAATACAAGAATACAGAGGTTTATCAGGTATACAGTAAGCCTTGAAAGAATGATGTAACTATAAATGCTAGAAGTATTTAAGATGAACTCCAGAAAGAATACTATCATGGGGATGATAGTTCCCATTTGGCTCTGACTCTGTCATCACATATGTCCATCAAATTCTCAATGGCATCATAGGACGTTGTCAGTCTAATACAATGTTTTAGTGTTGCAGCTACTGAACTCGGCTGTCATAGAGAGAAAGTAACCACGGACAATCCGTAAACCAATGGCATTGTCTCTGCTCCAGAGTAGTTTGTATCCATAGGCTGTTTAGAAGCAGCTTATTTTGTTTCATACATACCTTTTTACATGTATTTATATGTTAGACATCAGATTATATTCAGCGAAGTGCAAATTCAACAAGGACAAGGATCTGTACCACCTAGAACACTGTGTTCATAACAGGCACTCAAGTGTATTATGAGTTGATCGTTTAATAGAAACCTCTATAAAAATTTAACCAAATTCTATGATATGCAGGTATATATTCTAAGCATTTTCAGAGTAGTTCCTGGCTTAGTTCCCTTGATTTTGGTTAAATAAAATTAATCATCTTTGTTACTGGACAATATACCAGTATTTTATGCTATCATAAACAGGACAGAATTCTAAAATCCTATAAATCCAGAATCCCAGTGAAAATTTTGGAGTCTTTTATTAAAAGCAAAGTTGTTTTAATTTTTGAAAGTGAGATGTTTTTGATGAATAATGGGTGGAACGTAATTTTGTATTGGAATGCCAGTGTTTTTCTAAACTGCTATTATCCACTTTTTCTTTTCACGTGGAGATTTGGTCATGTTCATACCTGTAACCCTGTCTCACTGGAACGTGCATGTCACTGGGTACAGGCGATCAGAAAACACCCTGAACCCTCCTCGGTTTTCCACACCAGCATATGCTCATTCTAACTCTCATGTCAATATTAAGCTATGCAACTTTTTACCTGAGTATAGGTACCCTCTCAGCATGCTTCATGAGAATCCTTTTGAATAGAATTCCCCATAGTTCCTCCTAAATGCCCACCAGGGGTTAGTTTGGTTTCTCTTTGGGTCACCATTTCTAATGACCTAGGGGCTATGATTACTCTTTCATTAACAACAGTAGACAGGTTTACCTATCATTGACCCACATGACCTGTTGCGATTGCACTTGGGTGAAATGCTTCTTAGATGATGGACAAGCTCTGAGCTGTCTCAAAGATGTCAGGTTTCCATCTTGGACTGGGTTTCCCTGGTATCCCTAATTTCCCTGGTATGGTAACTCGTATGGTAACTTGCATGGTAATAATTTGCATTAAATAGTCCCTTAGGGACTTTGAAAGAAATCCATAAATAAGAAAGTCTTATAAGCTGATTGTATTTTTTTCTCCCCCATAAAATGTTGATGCTAAATAAAACTATGGCATTTTGGTTCTGTGGAACACAAATCTATCAGCTTGGTTTTGAATAGCAGACTTTTAGCTAGCTGTGAGTAGTAGAAGAAATGACTGTCAACACCTGTTGGGCCAAGATTTATGATGGAGGTGCATGGGTGAAGGTGAGAGAAGGGCTCCCCTGGAAGGCTGATGATAACAGCTATCACTAGCCTTCACTGTGCTTTGCAGCTGCCAATTCCTGTCTCCTCTTCCTGTCCCCAAGCCACATTCCAACCTCAGCTGCAGGGAGCAGGGAAGGGGGTGTTGCAGGACAGTGATGGACAGAATTTAGAGCTGAAAGAGAACGCTGGTTTATTCACTTTCCCGTAGGAGGATACATAAAACTCAGATACTGGTTCTGTTACCAGCTTTTCTCAATCGAGTAAGTTTTAATCGGATTTTTCAGAAATGCACAACCCTATCCTTTGAGACCACAGTCGCAAGGAGACCTTTCAAAACCTTGTGAATCTGATACTAACAGAAACCAAAAAGGATCACTTTCAGCTGTGAGCTCTCAAAATTGTGTCTTCCACTTTTTGTGGCCGTCCTGGTGACTAGGTGATGAGATGCCAAGGCAGCTTTTAGTAGGTCATATGGTCACCCAGATTTTGTGACTAAAATGTCTGTTCTTTGGGTGATTGTCACTTTGCATGTTTCGAAAGCAACCATTTCCTTGTTGAAGGAGACAGTCTCCTGTTGTTTTTATTCTTCCCCCGCACGCTCAGGGCCGCCCGTCAGGAGACGCCTTTATCCAGATGAAGTCTGCGGACAGAGCGTTTATGGCTGCACAGAAGTGTCATAAAAAAACCATGAAGGACAGATATGTTGAAGTCTTTCAGTGTTCAGCTGAGGAGATGAACTTTGTGTTAATGGGGGGCACTTTAAATCGAAATGGCTTATCCCCGCCGCCATGTAAGTTACCATGTAAGTTTTTCTTGGGTCTTGGCGCTATTCTACGCTGTGTGCTGGTAGGTGCTTAAGCTGCTTTCATAACTTTTCTGTGTCCCTGGTTCTTTTCTGAGGCAGGCAAGGTGGTTACATAAGGCTTTCCCATCTGAAATCGGTAGTATCTGGTAATCATTTAAGATTTTGGTTGTGGACATCCATAATTCACGATGCTACAAATACCTCCTTTCAAATTATATTCTTGCTTTTCCAGTGATAAGCCCTTGACTTCTGAAGCTTAGTGTGCTCAAGATAAGCACTGACTCTGGGAGGCAACCTGGCTACGTAGATATTTTAATACGCATTTAAAGGGAAAATAAGTATGGCTGGATCTTTTTTTTCCTCCTGTAACACATTTGATTTGATGCCCATTTTGCATTCTTAAGTTATTGAGCATTAAGTATTCTTTGGATAGGATAACCTGGGGAGCATTTGTCTTGCTCTTCAAGATATCTGGAATGAGCAAGTGAGTAAAAAATATGAATGCGTAAATCAATTAGCCAAAGTTTCCATTGGATCGCAGGATCAGTGCTTAATTTCAAGCCATGCTCTTGCTCATTGGCACCTGGGTACAAGCCATCTGGAATCTTGTTTGAGAGGAATAAGCCCTTTAGTCTGAAGACCAAGTTCTGGTTAATGACTAAGGAACATGGGGGATCTAATGTTAAAAGTTGAATCTTTTCACACAATTTTCACTTTTGAATAAGTCATACTTTGTTAGGAGGCGTGTTGGGCATGTTTAAAGCATGTAGCACTTGGAATACAGTCCAGAGATAACTGAGACAGTAAACTGGATTATGTGCTTGATTCCAATAAAGTGGGGAGCGTTAGGACATGACTTTCTAGTAAAGAGAAATCTATACCAATAGACCTATTTGAATAAGTATTATTTATAGAATGTTCAGTGGGGCTTACTCCTTTTTTCCCTTGGAATTCCTAAACACTAATATTCTATTTATCTGCTGCTTGCTGTTGGTGAATATCTAAGAGTTGGTCGCTAATAAGTATCAAGTTTTGAAAATCTATGATTGGGTTTAAGTGGTTATCTTAAAGTAATTTTAGTCATATGTATTCTGTCTATAAGCCATTGGTAATGTCAGTAACTTTTACAGTTTTCTTCAGTGATAATCTATCAAGCATTGTGAGATAAAGGAATTTCTCCTTCATGTGTAACCAAAATTCTGCTGTGATATCATTTTACTTCTCTCTTCCTGGTACAAAACTGGTCATTACACTTTCTTCACAGGACTTTTCATTTCTTCCCCTTTCTCCCTCATGAGCCCTAACATAATAAAAATTTGAAATGCATTTTTCACATAAAAATATATTTCCCTATCTTTACTTTTAATACTTTCCAAAAATTTTAACTAAAATTGGCCATTTACAATTTTAATAGAAGAGCTTACTCATTTTTTTTCATTCAAATCAGAATTTCAGTTTTATACATGATAATATGCCTGTTCTACTGGACTGTTTTTTTTCCTGCCAACTCACTTTAGGTGATTGCCTGTTTATACAAGAACCAAAAAATGTACAGAAATTGCATTGATTTTTATATAATCTCAAGGACTAATACAGTTAAAATAGTGACTAGTCATGACTCACTGAGGAGTTTCTTCATTGAATTTGAGCAAGAAATACTGCTAAAGTCTCATTGTTTTAAAGTTGTAAACTTCTATTTGTTTATTGAAATTTAACTGCTCAAAAAGTTTTAAAGTCACCTCCATTTTTCTGGTCTGTGAATATATACATCTTGTTCTCTTTTAGGAATGTGAGAATAGCTGTACAGTCATTTGAATACGCAAATCTGAGCTGCCTAATCTGTTTAGTTATCAAAACTTTCTACTTTGTTTTGAGGCAGAGCAGGCATGTACTACTGTAGATGTCTGATTGGCATGAGATATTCTCATTTAATGAATTGCTTGATAGTTTTGAAAGCGGGATATGAACACAGGCTTTATAATTTTCTATATGACTCCGATGCCTCAGTTTGTTCTAACTGCCCATATACGGACTCTTCAAAGGCCAGGGATCATAATTTTAAAATTCATCTACATGTTAGGTATCTACATGTAGCTCAGTTTTCAGGGAGTATGAACAAGGCACCCAAAAGGTGACTATGACTTCAGTGTATGTACCTATATGAGGCTTTTGCCCTGTGTACACATATTCAGGTGACTGCCCTATTGTTCTTCGTAGACATGTTGAAACTCATAAGAATTGCAGAAGTCAGTAGAGATTTTCATGTGGAAAAAGTGAAAATTATCCCTTGGCCCTCTGCTATTTGCAAAATAAATTAGGTTGTTTTAGCTGTGACAATTAAAGTTAGGACCCCCAAATTCAGACAACCTCTCAGTCACCTCTTTTGTTGGGTGCACATGGCCTGGAGAGTCAGGTTTGTCTCACGTGTCAAAGGTAGTGACTGTCAGGTGGTCTGACTGAAGCTGGACAGCCAGAAGACAAAGCAATTTCATTCTTTCTATTTTCCATATAATCTGAGTCCAGTTTCCTAAACTGACTCTCAGGAAGACTAGCGCTTCTCTTTCTCAGGACTACTTTCCAGGTTGGATTTTTTTCCCTCCGGGTTTGAAGGTGTAAATTAGCTTCAAAGTCCATCTGCTGGTGGGCATAACGCAGAGTTAATCTACAGAGTCTTTTATGTCAGTTCACTCCGAAACCATATGTGCCCTGGCATAATACACGGTGCTTGTGAAGAGTGTTTCAGCATCACCATTTCCATTTCATGCTGTACTACAGGGTAGCTAAGGTGGGAATAACAGCTTTTAGTTTGAAGTTTTGC
Organism: Macrotus californicus; assembly: GCA_007922815.1. Taxonomy (NCBI): domain Eukaryota; kingdom Metazoa; phylum Chordata; class Mammalia; order Chiroptera; family Phyllostomidae; genus Macrotus; species Macrotus californicus. Next base: position 21,752 of record VMDR010010849.1, read on the forward strand.
TAAATGTCAGTCCCACGTTTCTTTCCTCAGAGTGTTTATTTGTGGTAACTGGCACTTCAGCATGGAAAGAAAATACCATATGTCATGAAATGTTTGAGAAGACTTTTGATGATACTGGTTTCTCCAAATTTCAGACCAAGAATGTTTCTTTAGGTTGGAGTATGAGATCTGAGGTTACTTCTAGGTTTTGTCTGTCTAATCAAAAGAAAGTTGCTACTGGTAGTAGAAAGAATTGCTCTTACTTTGAAATGTGTGTGTGTGTGTGTGTGTGTGTGTGTGTGTGTGTGTGTGTGTGTGTAAATAATATTACGGCTTTACTGCTGCACATGTGTCAGCTGTTACAAATGTTTCAAAGTCTGTCTCTCTCTGCTTATTTAGGCCTGTCTCCTCCTTCCTACACATTTCCAGCTCCTGCAGCAGTTATTCCTACTGAAGCTGCCATTTATCAGCCCTCTTTGCTTTTGAATCCACGGGCACTGCAGCCTTCCACAGCATACTACCCAGCAGGCACTCAGCTCTTCATGAACTACACAGCGTACTACCCCAGGTAAGGCTCTGATGGACGTGGAAATGAGGGACAAAAACAAAGGCCTCCTTTGATAGCCAGTGCCTGAGTTCACCACACAAGAATATTCTCTGCCACATTGAAGGTTAGCCTGGTAGGCAACTACTTCTGGTCATATCTTAAAGTAAGGTTGTTTCAAGACAAACCAAAATATGTTTATTTTTTAACCATGTATTAACAGAATCTTTCAAGCTATTTTTGTGCACAACTTTACTTTTTTAGCTTCTCCTATCTTTGGACCATAAGTGAGGGGCGCTCTGATTATTGCAATAGGGTGGCAATACCTTGTGGATGAATTTAAAAACAGGAAAATCATTAATAACAACAATGATATTTTTAAATAGAATTAATTCATGTTACCTCACAATAAATGAACACAGTTGTTTTAAATCATACACAACCTGTATCCTTTCTCCCCTAAATCTTTAAAAACAAGTTCAGATAAAATTTATTTAGAACTTCATTAGAATCAACTTATTTCCCTGGTTTTCTAGAGAAAAGGTTTTTTTAATTACAGCTGACATACAAGATTAGTTTCTTATGTACCACATAGTTAGGATTATTTGTTCCAGTCCTACGCAAAATGCTATTGATACTTCGCTACAGATTGCATTGAATTTGTAGTTTGCCTCAGGTATTGTAGACATTTTAACTATGTTAGTTCTTCCTGTCCATGAGCATGGTATATAACTTCTATTTATACGTGTCCTCAATTTTTTTTTTCTTTGCCTCATAATTTTTCAAGTACAGGCTTTTTACATCCTTGGTTACATGTATTTTTAAGGAGGTTTTTTGGATGCATGGGATTGTTTCCTCAATTTATCTTTCTGATAGTTTTTGGTGTGTACAAATGCAACCGATTTCAGAGTATTAAGTTTGTGTCCTATTTCATTTAATTAATTTATCAGTTCTAATAGTTTTTTGGTGAAATCTTTCTTTTTTAAAAAATTTTATTTTAAGAGAGAATGGAAGGGAGGGAAAAGAGAGGAAGAGAAACATTGATGTGCAGAGAAACATCAGTGGGTTGCTTCTTGTAGATGCCCCGCCAGGGACTGAACGCAAAACCTAGGCACACGCCCTGACCAATAATCAAACCAGCAACCTTTCACTTTGTGAGACAACGCCCAAGAAACTGAGCCACACAAATCAGGGTGGAATCTTTAGTTATCTATATATAGTATAATGTCATCTGAAAATAATGACAAGTTGACATCTTCCCTTTCAAATTCAGATAGCTATTTTTTTTTCTTGTCTCATTGCTGTGACTGGGACTTTCAACATTATGCTGGTTAAAAAGAGTAAAGGTGGACATCATTGTGGTGTTCCTGATCTTAAAAAGAAAAAGCTTTTAGCCCTGATCAGCATGGCTCAGTTTTGCCTGTTGACTATGCTACTGGCAGTGGGTTTATCATACGCAGCCTTTATTATGTTGAAGTATGTTCCCTGTATTCCCACTGTGATGAGAGTTTTTATCATTAATGGGTGCTGGATTTAATCAAATGCTTTTTCTGCATCTGTTGATATGATCATGTGGTTTTTATCCTTCATTTTGTTTATGTGGTGAATCACATGTATTGATCTATAAATGTTGTACCAACCTTGCATCCACAGAATAAATCCCACTTGATCATGGTGTACGATCTTTTTGATGCATTGCTGTGTTCAGTTTGCTAATATTTTGTTGAGGATTTTAGCATCTATGTTCATCAGTGATATTGGCCTATAATTTTCTTTCTTTGTAGTGTCTTTACCTGGTTTTGGAATTAGGATAATGCTGGCCTTGTAAAATGAGTTTGGGAGCCTTCCTTCTTGAATTTTATGAAATAGTTTGAGAAGTAGAGGTGTTAGTTCTTCTCAATATTTAGTCCATGGCTTTTGTTGGAGGTTTTTTGATTACTGCTTCCATTTTACTGGGTGTAATCTGTCTAATCAGATTTTCTGATTCTTCCTGATTTGTCTTTGGAAGATTGTATGTTTCTAGAAATTTACCTATTTCATCCAGATTGCCCAGTTTGTTGACATATAGTTGTACATAATTTCTTACAACCCTTTGTGTTTGTTTGGTGTCAGTTGTTTTTCTCCTCTTTCATTTCTGATTGTATTTATTTGGGTCCTCTCTCTTTTTTTCTTGATGAGCCTGATTAAAGGTTTGTCAATCTTATTTTTTTGTTGTTTGTTTTAAGATTTTATTTATTTATTTTTAGAGACAGGGGAAGGGAGGAAGGGAGGCAGGAAGAGAGGAAGAGAAGCGTCAATGTATGGGCCCTGCCCTCCCAAGCATGTGCCCTGACTGGGAGTCAAACCAGTGACCTTTTGAAGCCACACCAGCCAGGGCCAAAGGTTTGTCAATCTTGTTTATCTTGTTAACCAGCTCTTGGATTAATTGATCTTTGTGTCATTTTTTTTTTAGACCCTAGTTCATGTATTTCTGCTCTGATCTTCATTATTTCTTTCTGACTACTTACATTGGATTTTGTTGTTCTTTTTCAAATTCCTTTTCTTTTTTAGATTTAAAAAAAAATTTTTTTTATTCAAGTACAGCTGTCTCCATTTTCCCACCACTACTTTTCCCCACTCCACCCACCCCCACCTCCCACCCTCAATCCTGCCCCACTTTGGCTTTGTCCTTTATACATGTTCCTTGATGACCTTTCCCTCTTGTCCCCCATTCCCCCTTCCCACCTCCCCTCTGGTTACTGTCAGTTTGTTCTTTATTTCATTCATTGTCTTTGGTTATATTTTGCTTGCTTGTTTGTTTTGTTGATTAAGTTCCCCTTATAGGTGAGATCATATGGTATTTGTCTTTTACACCTGGCTTATTTCACTTAGCATATGTAAAGTTAGATTGTTTATTGGAGCTTTTTCTTGTTTTTGAGATAGGCCTGTAATGCTGTGAATTTCCCTCTTAGGATTGCTTTATCTATGTTCTACAGATTTTTTATTGTGTTCTCATTTTCATTTGTTTCAAGGTATCTTTAGGTATCTTCCTTGATCTCATTGTTGACCCATTCATTATTTAATAACATGTTATTTATCTTCCATGCCTTTGTTTGTTTTTCAGTGTTTATGGTTTCTATCTCTTTTCATGCTGTTCTTATAATCATTAATCTAAACTATATTTGATTAATGCTTGCCTCCATTTCATCTAGTTTTATGGAGAAGTCTCTTATTCTTTCATTTGGGGCCTGTTTCTTTGTCTTTCCATTTTGGCTGCCCCTTTGGTGTTTGTCTCTGTGTATTAGGTGGATCTGCAAGACTCTGTTTCAAGCCTATGTCACATGCTGTGACTGGCCCTGGGCAACCTGTTTGGAGCTGTCAGCAATGCACAGCTTGTGGCTCCCTCTGCTGGGCCTGTTAGTGTGCAGAAAGAACGGGCTGCACACCCAGACATCCGCCTCTGTCTGCAGGCTTTTTGTTAGGCTTAAAGAGTGAAAGTCTTCCAGCTGCACTCCCCAGTCCTGCTCGGCCTAAGCACCACAGGTGGGGCAGAGCAATTCCTGCGGGCGGGGCTATTGCTTCTCAGGCTGACGCCACTTGGAAGAGTGCTCTGCCTGAGAAGAATGGCTCCTGCAGTGTGGTGCATGACTCAGCACAGAGATCCTGGCAGGTGTTCCTTCAGCTCCCTCCCCAGAGCCACTGCCCCAGACTCTCCTGTTATGTCTCTAGTCCACTCTTCCCTCCCTTTGCCAGAGCCCGGGGTTAGTGGCTACAAACAGAATTTTGTGTTTTGGCCCCTTAAGATCTCTCTGTGTATCCAGCCATCTCTCCCTGGCAGACAGAAACCCTGCTGCTTTTCACAGCCATATGTTGTTTGGATTCCTTACCCAGTTCTGGTGCTATTGTCTGGGGAGCTCAGCTAGGGGTTTAGACCCCAGTTCACAGGGGGACCCCCTCAGCCACTGAAATATCTCTCCCTCACTTCAGCTGCCACCTAGGTGAGCCCAGTCAGCCCTCTTGCGCCTTCTCCACAGTCCCTACCAGTCAGATTATGGTGATGTGTCTTCTTCCATCTGTCTGTGGATATAAGTCTTCTCCCCAGCTAGTGTTCAGTTGGTTATTCAGGATGATTTTTCTATAATTTAGTTGTAATTCCAGTTTAGTCCTGGGAAGAGGTTAGCATAGCTTTCACTTACTCCTCTGCCATCTTGGGTCTCTCCCCTTATTGATTTTAGAGAGAGGGGAAGGGAGGGAGAAAGAGAGAGATAGGAACATTGATATGAGAGAGAAACATTGATTGGTTGTCTCTTGCATGCATTCCGACAGGGACCAAACAAACCCACAACCTAGACATGCCCTGCCGGGAACTGAACCCATGACCTTTCAGTTTATGGGTCTGTGCTCTAAGCAACTGAGCCACACTGAGGGCTCTGTTTCATTTTTTTCTTTTTCTTTTTTTGTTGTTGTTTTGCTCAATCCTTTCAGCTTTTTCACCCAGCCCTAAAATCTTCCTCCCCTCTGATAACTGTCACCCTAGTCTCTCTCTGTATCTAAGAAAGAATCTGTTTCTATTTTGTTGTTAGTTTATTTTGTTCATTAGATTCTACATATAAATGAAATCATATGGTACTTGTCTTTCTCTCACTGGCTTATTTCACTTAGCATAATATTCTCTAGATCCATTCATGTTATTGCAAAACATAAGACTTCCTTCTTTTTTTATAGCCAAGTAGTATTTCATTGTGTATATGTGCCACAGTTACTCATCTACTAATGGGCACTGGGCTGCTTCCAAATTGTGGTTATTGTCAATAATGGTGCAGTGAGCATGGGGTGCATATATTCTTTCAAGTTAGTGTTTTGGTTTTCTTCAGATATATACCCAGAAATGGCATTACTGGGTCATAAGGCAGTTCCATTTTTAATCTTTTTGAGATATCTCCATACTGCTTTCCACAATGGCTGCACCAATTTGCATTTCCACCAACAGTGCATGAGAGGTTCCCTTTTCTCAACATCCTCACTAAGACTTGTTTGTTGATTTATTGATGATAGCCATTTGGACCAGTGTGAGGTGATGTCTCATCGTGGTTTTAATTTTTCATTTCTCTGACTAGTGACATTGAGCGCCTTTTCATATGTCTATTAGCCATCTGTATGTCCTCTTTGGAGAAGTGGTTTCCTTTACTGTGCGAAAACTTTAGTTTGACAGAGCTTCGTTTGTTTATTTATTTTTTTTCCCTTATTAGGGGAGAAATAGAAAAAATACTGGTAAGAGAAATGTCAGATTTACTGCCTATGTTTTCTTCTACAAATTTTATGGTTTTGAGTCTTACATTTAAGGATTTTTAAAAATTATTTGTTTGTTTATTTAGAGAAGGGGAAGGGAGGGAGAAAGAGAGGAAGAGAAACATCGATATGAAAGAGAAATATCAATCAGTTGCCCCTCGTACATGCTGCAACCGAGGTTAGAACCTGCAACCCAGGCATGTTCCCTGACAGGGACTCAAACAAGCAACCTTTCGCTTTGCAGGATAACACCCAACCAACTGAGCCACGCTGTTCAGCGCTTACATTTAAGCTTTTTAATCCATTTTTAGTTTATTCTCGTATATGGTGTTAGAAGGTGGTCTAGTCCTGGCTGATGTGTGGCTCAGTGGATTGAGTGCCAGCCTATGAATCAAAGGGTCACTGGTTCGATTTCCAGTCAGGACACATGCCTGGGTTGCAGACCAGGTCCCCAGTAGGGGGTGCAGGAGAGGCAACCACGCATTGATGTTTCCCTCTCTCTCTCCCTCCCTTACCCTCTCTAAAAAAAATAAAATGAAATCTTTTAAAAAAAAACCACAATTTTATTTTTAAAAAAAGAAGGTGGTCTAGTTTCTTTCTTTCTTTCTTTTTTGCATGTATGTCTCCATGTTTAAACTTTTGAGAGCCAACCAAACTTTTTCTCACCAGCAATGTACAAAGTTTCCAATTTCTCTACGTTCTTTTCAACTCTTCACTGTCTTTCATTGTCACTGTTTTTATGACTGGATTTGTTATGGACTGATTTGCATTTCCTTAATGACCATTTTTAGCATCTTTAGATGTACTTATTAGCCATTTATTTTCTTTGAAGAAGTGTTCAAATCCTTTGCACATTTTTTAGTTAGGTCATTTTTCTTACTGTAAAATATTTTAGTTGTAAAATTTCTTTATATTCTAGATAATAGACCTTATAACATGATTTATAAATACTTTCTCCCAGACTTTGGGTTTTCTTTTCATTTTCCTAATAGTTTCCTTTAAAAAATAAACATTTTCTTTTTTTTTTTTTTTTTTTTTTAAGATTTTATTTATTTATTTTTAGAGAGGGGGGAGGGAGAGAGGGAGAGAAACATGAAAGTGTGGTTGCCTCTTTCGCGCCCCCTACACTGGGGACCTGTCCTTTAACCCAGGCATGTGCCCTGACTGGGAATCGAACGAGCAGCCCTTTAGTTCACAGGCCCATGCTCAATCCACTGAGCCTACACCAGCCAGGGCTAAAAAACAAACATTTTCAATTTTAATGAAATCTTATTTACTTTTCTCCTTTTGTCATTTATACTTTGTCACACACAACCTAAGTTCATGAAGATTTACTACTACATATTGTTGTAAGAGTTTTGTAGTTTTAGCTCATGTTTAGATAATATTATCTAATTTGAATTAATATTCTATGTAGTTTAAGGCAGAGGTCCTTCTGCATGTGTATATTCCATTGTTTTAGCACCACTTATTGAAGAGACTCTTCTTTCCTCATCAGATTGCCTTAGAACCCTTGTCAAAAATCAGCTGACCATAAATGTAAGAGTTTACTTCTGGCCTCTCAATTCTATCCCATTGATCAGTGCCTACCATTAAGGGAGTACCACACCATCTTGATTACTGTAGTTTTGTAGTAAGTTTTGAATTTTGGAAATGTTAAGTCCTCCTGCTTTATTGTCTTTTAAGAGAGTTTGACTTTTCTGGGTCCTTGGAATTTCCATGTGTGTTTTAGGGTCAGTTTCATCAATTCCACAAAAAAGCCAGTTGGAATTTTGATAGCTCTTGCACTGAATCTGTACAATTTAGAGGGTTTATGAACCTGGGCTGCCTTTCCCTTTATTTAGATGATCTTTTATTTTTTAATAGTGTTTTGTGGTTTTCAGTGCACAAATGTTGCTAAATTTTTTCCCTAAGTATTCTTTGTGATGCTATTGTGAATGAAATTGCTTTATTAATTTTATTTCTGGGTAGTTCACTGTAGTGTATAGAAATGCAATTGATTTATTTTGTATATTGATTTTGTACCTTGTTGAACTGGTTTATTAGTTCTAGTAGTTTCTTAGTAAGTTCTTTTTAATTTTCTGTAAGTTTACCTTGTCTCTGTCCTGTCATTTTTATTCCATAAATTACTTCATTTTTGCTGATTGTTATTTCAATTATATGAAAGATATTGGAATTTAGATTGACAGAAAATTCTTATTTTCATGCTGTTAGGTAGTTACACAGATTATTTAATTGTCCTTAAGATGCTTTGTATACTGCAGATAATCCTAGTGCAAA
>VMDR010010850.1:0-29794 GCA_007922815.1 Macrotus californicus
GGGGGGGTGGGGAGGAGATGGGACAACTGTAATAGCATAATCAATAAAATATATTTTAAAAAAATTATTCTCTCACACATAATAATACACAGGCACATGTGCATAGAACTTTTCTTACTTTTTATTGTGAAAAGTTTCAAAACCAAAAGGAGAAATAATATAATGAACACCTGTGTACCCATCACCCAGCTTCAACAACTCAGCCACAGCTAGTCCTGTTTTGTCTTTACCCCAACCCACTACCTAGCTCCCATATTTTATTTTAAAGCAAATCTGAGACATCGTATCATGTCTTCCCCATACATGACATGCTTGATAAGAGCAGCATTTGAAGAGCCTTCACTAGATGCCAGGCAGGTGCAGCCTGACAAGCACACACTCATACATCTTCAGGCACCATGATTTTAGGAAGCTTGTTGTTATGCCCAGCTTACAGATAGATGCGTTGAGGCATGGAAACAAGAGCTACCTGCCCATGGTCCCACAACTGGTAAATGGCAGAGCTGGAACTTGAACTCAGGCAGTCTGTGCCCTTATGCCCTGCACTGCACCACTTCTCAGGAGCACAGCCATCTCTCTCGGCCTGGGTGAGTGCAACGTGCCCCTCTCCCATTCCCCACACGGCTGGCCCAGAATAAGTTTCCTGCAGTTCACATGCAGAGCTTGTCATCTCTGCTATCGCCTCTCACTCTGCTGCCACATCACCATTGCCATCAGGTTAGCTAAGAGGAGCTGCTGTCCTCAGACACAAAGCAGGAAGGGTGGGCCCCAAAGTCCCACTGGAGCCTCTGCCAAGAGCAGAATGTGGGGCCAGCGTGCAGGCCAGGAGCCTCCAGTCCCAGGGCTGGAGAGAAGATGGTGTGATGGAGCTGGAGGACTCAATACCCAAGTTGACCTTGTATAATCATTTACAACTTGACACTCACTGCTCTTCTTTTCAGCCTTCAGCATCCTCACCCAAGGTGCTGATTTCTCCAAGGTCCTTGCTTCCTGAGAACGTGGCTGCTGCTTAGGTTGGTCCTGACAGCCCTGGGATCAGGCAGGAGGAATGCCTTTTGTCTTAATTGAAACCCTCCTCATCCATTTGCTTCTAGCAGCCTGCAGGGTCCTGGTTTTAAGAGGGGGTGTAAGAGCTTAAATGTCTCCAAAGGTTTCTGAGACATGGGATTTCTCAAGAAACAAAGGGTGATGATTTCAGGGTAAAGGAATCAAAAGCACATGCAGTACCTTTCTCTGTGCATACAGAGTGACTTCAAAATGAAGGAGGGGGAAAGCATTAGAAAAAACAGTTTTGAGTTTCACTGAACCAATATTGGAAAAATACAGCAAGACCCTTTCCAAATCCAAAGCAGAACCGTGTCCTTCCACCTCTGTAGGAAACTCTTCTGGTCTGGAAGCCAGGTCTCCTGTGGTTGCTAAGTGTCCCCAGCCTCAGCATAGCAGCCCCACCTACCTCCTTCTGACCAGGAAGCAGAGGATCCCATCACCACCCTCCCCACCCAAAAGCTGAATGAAGGGTGGGATGGAGACCATGCCAAGCCTGGCAATTCCCCTTGGCAGAATCTATTTTTGCTTGTCTGTGGTACCCAACAGAAGCATCTCCATGAGCAAAAATGTGGGTGGGCTGGCTAGGTTCCATTAGGGAGCAAGAAGCTAAATGGATTCAAAGGATCTCCAGGGAGGTGTGTGTATAGTAAGGCTATGTGGGGACATGTAGGTGCTCAGCTGAGGAACTGGAGTTACCTTCGGGAACCGCTATGGCTCTGGGGTCCTGACATTCTCATAATCCAGTCTTCTGTCTCCTCCTGTTGCCATCAACTGCCTTCTCAATAATGCCTGCTCTCCTGCTATCTCAGGACTCCTACGAATCTCTTGACTTCTGCCTTTTTCTTTGCCTGCTGGCATTTGTCCCTCCTCCCAGGTATGCACAGAGGAGAGGATCTGATTGGGCCTAATAGCTATGATACCAAATCCTGAGTCTATTGGACAGCATCCTGCAGCATGGCATGCCATAGGCCACTTGTTAGCCTATGAGAGGCTGCCTTTGGCTGAGCCTCAATTCCTGCTCCAATCATGTGGCTGGAGGGCAAGGACACAAAGTTCAATTATAAGCAACCAATGCAGAAGGAGCTACCTCCAGCCATTCTGTTTGTACAAGGACTTGGAGGTCAGGGATAATGGGGAGTCCACCTCATCCAACTGTGTTGCCCCAAACCTTGAAACAAAGGCTCAGTCATTGTGGGCAGAACAACAAAGGGGCAGAAAAATCAGGGGCTAACAACAAAGTCTGCAGCCTGAGGGAGGTCCTGGCCTTTTAAATCCCAGCTCTCATGGAGGCCTCTGCTTTCCAGGAAGTTATTCCCATCAGCAGTTATTTCTGCATCGTGGTTGTTATGAAGCCCTTTATTTTGAAAACACATTTCAAAACAAGGCTTCTTCCGCACTCAGCCTCCTCTGGTCCGTTTGGAGCAAAATGGCGCAGATGTTTCCCTGTGGCCCATGCATTCGTGTGTTATCCCTGCAGGCCATGCAAGTCCCAAAATCCATCTTGTAGTCACCACGGAAAAATGCAGAGGCACGCTGTGGGGGGACGCACATCAACTCATCCCAAACACTCCCCTTCAGCCGGCTCCCTGCCCCACACGTGGCTGAGCCATGACACAACAGCCTGCTCCTCAGAGAGTAATTCATTATGTAATTAAATTTTTTTCATCAAAGTCAATTTCTAAAGCAACTGCTGAGATAATACCAATTAGGAAACACTAACAGAGGAGGAGCTGGCCCTGACGTCAGGGCTCACGCCCGTAAGAGTTTACATGACTTGTCAGATGCTCGTGCCAGGGACCCTGACAGAATGATGGGTAAGAAACAAACAGCACATGCTCTTCAGGCTGGAATGACCCTTTCTAGAGCGAGCTTGCTCCCACAGATCAGACTTACAAAGGGCCAGGGTGGAGTCATGGAAAACAACGGGCTTTGAGATGAGACCCACATGAAACCTAATCCTTACTCAAACTCTGACCAGCTGTGGATCTCTGGGAAGTCACTCCACCTCTCTGAACCTCACTTTCTCCAACAGAGGGGTGTTTTTATACTGCCCACCTCACAGGGCTCTGTGAGGGTTAGAGATAAGATGTGTTAAAACTGGAAAGCAGAGCTGGCACAGAGCTGGTGCACTGTGTGGAAGCTCAGTGGCATTGCTATCTGCCTTTCCACTCGGACATGAGTTTCGAGTCCACTGGCCCTCCATTGGCATGGTCTGCCCAGGAGTCTCAGGAGAGAAGGGCTGAGATATAGAACATTCTTCTCCTCAGACCACTCAGCAATCACCAGAGGCTTCCCCCACCTCTCCTTGGTCCCATTCACCAGGGTTTGGTTCAGAAAACTCCTCCGAAGCCCCTGGTCTCAGGGTGCCTACTCTGAAGGGAAGTGATAGACAGGCAATCCCAATACCTCCTGGTCAGGGCAATGAGAGACATGTATACTGATGGTTTGGAGAGCAGAGAGGAGAAACCAGGGACAGCTTCCTGGAGGAGGAGACAGAGGATAAAGAGAGAGGTTTCTGGGCAGATGGCATGGGAAGAGTAAAGGTTCAGAGGTGACGAGGCAGGAACCACAGGCAGGACCAGGTCTCTGGCTGCAGCATTAAGGAGCTCCCACTTCAGGTGTGTGTTTAGGAAGATAACTCCAGCCAGAGTGAGAATTGGGACTCTGGTGTCCAAGGAGAAGGCAGAAGCAGCCATTCAAGGGAGGAGGGCAGCCTGGTGGCCCACTGACAGCTGGGCCAGGCTTATCTTCACTCTGGAACCAGAAGGGAAAACCAATTTGACAAATGGAAAAAGTCTCAAGTCCAGGAATCAAGTTACCTCTGGGGCAAGTGGGATGTACGGCAGCCCTTCCCCTGACCTCCTTCCTGAGGCAGGTTCTCTCTGCAGCCCTGCAAGCTCAGCCCTGGGTAAGCCCAGCTGCACATGCCCAGGCTATAGGCCACTATACTGGGTGGGAGCTGGAGATGGTAATCGGGTCAGAAACAGCACAGGGTGGGTCCCATCTGACCTGCCACAGCCTTTCGGCCCACTGGATCATCCACCCTGTCACAGCCAGGCCAGAGCCTCTCCCATCTCAGAAATGAATCAGAACCCTCCTTGACTTCCTCGCACCTGCCTCTGCTATGGGCTGTGTGAGCTGCCAGCCTCCCACACAGGTGTCAGCCCCACTGCTGCTTGATGACAAGAGCTGTCCATGGCCACCCCGGCTGTACACTATCCACCTGGGGCCAGGGGACTGCTGGAAACCAGTTCCCTGGTGCCAGCCTTTATGACTGGCCATCCAATGACTTCACCCCCTCTTTGAGGTCCAAGTGAATGCCATACGCAGGTTCTGGAATGTTGCCACGGTGACAGGGAAGCCCTGGAGGCCGGGCCTTGGGGGGAGTTGGATTTTGAAGCCCTGATGGAGGTGGGGCCAGGGTGGGGGCAGCTCCGTCAGCTGGGTCAAGGAGCCCTCCACACTCTCCATCCCTGCTCTCTCCCGTGGCCCCGTGAGAGGAGCTGTGCCAAAGCTGCCTGCCTCCACCTATGATTCAAAAGGAGAAACATGCCCGATTCTCCACCCCCCTTTAGAAGTGTATGATTTGTACATTATAGACTTGAGAAAATATGTAATGCCCGATCTGTGCAATTTACACACTCACACATATACACACTCACTCCAATAGCCAGCCTTTCCCTATCACTCACTCCTGGACCTTCATTTGCTCTTGCCCTTCCCTCATAACGGATGACACCCCCTTCCTTTCCTTTGGACATGACTTAAGCTGTCCTTCCTACCTGAAGCATCCTTAACCCTCTACTCCACATTGCCCTCTCCCTTCCCTAAGCTGTGAACCAAACCAATGTCTGATAATTGAGTGTAAGCTCTCGGTCTCCTAATGTTCTCTGTGTGGAAGCTCAGTGGTACTGCCATCTGTCTTCCACTCTGGTGTGAGTTTCGAGTCCACTGGCCCCTCATTGGCATGATCTGCCCAGGGGTCTCAGGAGAGGAGACGGACTGAGATGTATAACATGAGAGCCTGGTCCTCCTCCCCACTCAGAACCTCACAAAGGGCCAGGCACAAAGTAGGTATTTCACATAGATTGTCTTGATATGTAACTGTTAACCCCAAGACTCTCCAACCACAAATAGAAATTCAGAAAATCTCTGAGAACAGTCTAGCCAGTGGGACCCCCAACCCTTCCTGGGAGAGGCAACAGTTCTTGGGGCACCAGAGTTAGAGGACAGGAAAGGGCTCTGAGTACCTCAGAAGGGCAGCTGATATCTGGTCCCACGTGGCCCAGGCAGAGCTGTGCAGCTACAGGTGAACTGGCCCAGCACCACATTCCAACATGCTCACCCCTGGGCCAGGCACCTAGGTCCAGGCGGATGTTGGGGCTATGTGGCAATGGCACCCAGGAATCCCAGTCAAGCTCAGGTTTATAAGAGAGGCCATTAAAGTAAGTGGGCTCATCGGAGCAGGATGGGTGTCCCAGGGAAGGGAAGCCCAACCACCTTGAAGAAGATGGTGGCCCTGCCATGAAAACAGCACCATTACTGGTATCCAAGCTAGAGACCAGGCCTCCATCACCACTGACCCCTCATGCCTTATCATGCTTGTACATGCTCATCAGTCAACAAACACATCCTAACCATGATTTTCAGCTCTGGCCCCTCAACTAGACCTCTGTGGACATAATCCTCTTCTCAGTCACCTGGGTGACCACCACAGCTGCCTCGTGGTCACTGACCTCTAACATCACCCCATCCAGTTCACACTGTGAATGCTTGAAAACAAATTTGCCAGTACTGTTGCACATCAGATGGAGTCTAAACTCCTTTGGCTTGCACCTACATGCCTAAGGGCCTGTCTCTCTGTCTGCCTCTCTCTTCTACAATTCTAGGCTCCCACCGCACTGAACCACTTGCAGGGCCTTAATTGCACGCCCTATTTTGTGTCGTGGCCTTTGCAAAGGATGCACAGACACTCAAACATGCACTTCACCTGACTACGCTGTCTCCACATCTTCTTCTCCAATGTCCTTCTCTGAGCCCCCATATTGCACTATATGCCTATTTTCTACACTTTCTGGGTCCCCCAAGCCAACAAACCTGCCCTCAAGAGTTGAACTTATAGGAGTAGGCCCCTCCCTGGAACAGATGACTGGCAATCTCCACCCAATGAGGACATGACTGAGCCTTCAGTCAAAGACATGGCATCTGTGAGCCCAAATCTGTCTTCAGTGGGCTCAGGGAATTAAAGGTGCTGGGCTGGACTGAGCAGGCCACATTGTAGGGGCTCCCCATTCCCTAGAGTCAAGCACCATGGCTAATGCCATTCTCCACTCCTTTGGCCATCCCCTTCTACTTGAGGGGCTCTGGCCAGGTTCCTGAAGAGGACCCAGCCAGACCCTACAAGAATATAACCAGGGCCTGCAGATTAGTGCCTACCAGGAACTCTAGCAGACTCACAGCCACCAATAGGAAAAGCTGGAGAATATTCTGAAAAGAAGAGATTCCAGGGCTAGAAATCCCACATGCTATTAAATCTTTGTGAGAAGCAGAAAGGGCTGCAGTTCATGCCAACACTCAGAAGTCTCCTCAGGGCCCCCATTAATGTAGTGGGGCTCCCCAGGAATACATTTGTTGTTCAGCATTCCACCACCTGCCCAAACCAACCCACCAATAAGGCAGAAGCCCCAGCTCCAAAGGACTCTACAGTGTGCATGTCCCTGGGACAGGCTCTTCCTCCTGACTCATGGGTACAGCCCAGCTCTCCCCTGGGCAGGGGGAAGTCAGCCGCATTGTTTTACCTGCTGCGTTTTTGTCTGTGGAGGGATACCCTCGCAAAGAAGAGGCTTCTTAAGGCTGTCCATAATCAGGATGGAGATTAGCCAGCTAGTCCCTGTGATGGTTAATTTTACATGTCAACTTGGCTGGGCTATAGTACTTAGATATTTGGTCAAATTTGTCTGTGTGTTACCGTGAAGGTATTTTTAGGTGATATTAACATTTTTTTCCTTTTTATTGAATTTATTGAGGTGACAGTGGTTAACAAAATTATACAGGTTTCAGGTGCACAGTTCCACAACATATCATCCAGAAACTGCATTATGTGTTCACCACCCCAAGTCGAGTTTCCTTCCATCTAGGTGAGGTTAGCATTTAAATCAGTGGACTTGAAATAGAGAAGGCTACTGTCCCTATGTGGGTGGGCCTCATCCAATCACTTGAAGGCCTTAAGAAAAAACTGACTTTCCCTGAAGAAAAGGGAATTCTGTCAACAGACAGCCTTCAGACACAAACTGAAGCATCATCTCTTCTCAGGGTCTCAGCCTGCCAACCTACCTTGCAAATTTTGGATTTGCCAGCCTCAACAATTACATAAGCCAATTCCTTTAAAAAAAATACACACACACATACACACACATATATATACACATATATCCATCCCCTGTTTGCTCCTCTGGAGAACCTTGACTAATACAATCCATCAGAAGTGATGGAGGCCTGGCCTCCAGCTTGGGTACCATGCAGGGATGGTGCTACTTTCATGGAAGAGCCACCACCTCTGGGTTCTACCTTGGGCATCATTTTCTAAAATGCATATGCACATGCATATACACATATGTGCACATGTATGTGCAATATCCCCACCCTACCTGGGTACTAAAAGCCTATATCCACTCCAAGACACCTGTGACACATCCATACAACATACACAGTTGGAAATGGATGCTCCAAGCCAGCCCTCCCTCAGACTAATTTACAGATGGCAACCTCCTTGAGGGCAGGCAGGTGGTTCCTAAGCACTCAGCCACTTACTGAGTATACATTCTTGAACATGTGATTTGACTTCTCTGGCCTCATCCTCTTTTTCTTGTAAATGAGATTAATAATAGTGCCTGTTTCATAGGATTATTGAGAGAGTTAAATAAGATGGAGTGCCCAGCACAGTTCCTGGCTACTCCCAATAAATCATTCCCAATAATGTAATACTCTTCTCACAGGATTCATAAATGTTCCCACCCTCCCTCATATTTATACACACAGAGACTAGTAAGCAAGGCTCACGGTTTTCTTCATGAAGACATGAGAAGAAGACTCCACCTTGCTTTTAAATCAACTCCTTGTATCCACAGAGCCTGACAGCCATTGTGTGCTTTGATTCTCACTAGATTGTGGGGTACTGTGTAGCTCAGCCCATATACCAAGTGGGAACAGTGAAGCAAAGGGACAACATGTGACATACTTAATCTGGTGATGGAGCTGGGCCTAGAACCTGCAACTCCTGGCTCCAGCTGCTGAGTGCCCACTCTCCTCCCCAGGGCTCTGCAGGTCGTACTGGTTCCACTTGAGCATGGGCGGGTGAGGCAGCCCCTGCAGACCCAGCCCTGAGGCAATGACCTGGCAGCCCCATCCGCCATCAGGCAATCTCTCCTCATGTCTCCTCACCCGAGAGCCTTCTTGCTCTCTTTCATTCTGCCAGTTTGGGTTTAACAGGAGTCATGACTCTTGGCCAAAGCCATGTGTAATTTGCTGCCCTGTGTTCTCTTTCAAATATGCATATACAGAACCCCAATTTCTTTCTTCTCTCTTAAGATTTATTTTCCAATATTCAGCCCTACAATCTGCCCTCTGTATCCTAACTGGAATACAAAGACACAAAAAGAAGCATTAATTTGGAGCTTTTTCTTGGCAGCCATGTCTAAAGACCCGCAAACACCAGACAAAAGGAGTTAGTGTGGTGTTGGGGGCCTTGTTTGAACACAGAACTGGATCAGCTGGAAAGGCAGGGTGTGTTCAGGAAGACACTGGCGCTCGTGGTCACATTCCCACCTTCTAATCACTGCCGCTAGCCATGTGTCCATGGGCAACTCATTTTGTCTATATGTGCCTCAGTTTCTACATCTATGAAATAAGAGTTGGATAATTTCTAGCCCTAAATATCTAGGATTCTCTGATTTATAGGTACATCCTCATAGATAAGTGACCACTTACATTAAGAAAAAAATGTCATGCCCTGGCCATCATGGCTCAGTTGGTTGGAGCATCATCCTATAGACCAAAGAGTCATGGGTTTGATTCCCAATCATGGCACATACCAGGTTGTGGGTTCGATCCCTGATTGGGGTGCATATAAGAAGCAACCAATCAATGTTTCTCTCTCCTATTGATGTTTCTTTCACATCAATGTCTCTCTCTCCCTCTCTCTCTCTCTCCCTCTTTCTCTCCCTCCTTCTTTCCTTCCCTCCCTTCCTCCTTCTCTCTCTGAAAGCAATGAAAAAAATGTCCTTGGGTGAGGATAAAAAAGACAAAAATGTCATGAGTGCTAGTCTGGCCCCAAGCATTGGGCAGACACACTGACTGGCTATAGCATTCCTTCTTCCTAAGCTAGACCCAGCCTCAGAAGTATTCTCAACACAGCATTCCAGTAACTATTACCACCCATCCAGAGTGAAGGCACAAAATTTATTTGCATTAGAAACATTCAAGCATCTGAAAGCTTGCCACCAATCCAAATTCCCCAATACTGCCCACCCAGAGTGTGAGGCCTGCTGGGGCTCTGCACTGTCTCTGGGCTTGGATTTCAGAAGAACTCACCAGCCTCCCACAGATGGGTGGGCCATCAGGAGAGCTGGACCTGTCCTGGTCTCTCAATAACTCCCTGGGGTCAGGTGTCCACATCCCAGGGCTCAAAGGGGATGTCTCAGAAACAGTACTTGTATCTTAAGGAACAATTCCAGAGAAGCAGAGGTACAAAGGATGGGTCGGAACATTGCAAGACCCAAACCAACGATGCCTAAAACACACACAAACACAAACACACAAACACACTCCCCAACCAGCTCGGTTTATTCATGCATACACACCCTCCCTCACACAGACACCCTAAGAAGGGCTTCTGGGTGGAAACTACCTGCAACAGTGCCATCTAGTGGGGGCTGGGGCTGTTCTGCCCTCAAGGTTTCCCCGCTAAACCCTGGAGATGGTCTCTAGATTCAGGGCCATGAAGGTCATGGCTGTATCTTATGGAAAAGGATACAAAAGAAGCGATCAGACTATCTACCTTGGGATCACCCCACTCAATTCTTACCTCCACAGGATGCTTAGTGGTCCCTGCCCCTACACACCCAAATGCCCACAGCCCACCTGCACCCAACAGAGATGATAAGTTCTGCACATGAATTGGGGGAAACTCATTTTAGGCCCTGTTCTGTGGGGGGGTGGGAAAAGAGCATGTTGCATTCACCCAGGCCAAGAAATGTTGGTGCTCCTGAGCGATGGTGCGGTGCCGGGGTTAAAAGAGCACAGACTGCCCGAGTTCAGGTCCCTGCCACAGGCGCTTCTACCTCAGCATTCACACACACAAACGTGGGCAAGGCTCCCCATTCTCCTGCCTCTGGAACTTAGTTTACTCTTCCATATAATCGAAGAATAATGTCTTCCTAACTGGGCTGCTGTGTCCATGATGTCTCAAAGAACCCAGTAACACCCAGAAAGGTCATGGCTCAAGGTGCTCGGGAAGGCCATCTGCTAGAGGCCAGGGCAGGACTCATTCCCACAGTGCTGAGAATACCTGGACAGTCTCCACACCCTCCAACAGGAACTCTGTCCCATCCCTCTTCAGTGGGGGGAAGGACACCATCGTTCTAAATAATTAAATATAGCATGGGCTCTGGCCAAGAGGACCACTCCTTGCCTTTTTAGAATCTGTAGGAAGATCTGTTGTAGCTTAATGATCTCTGGTTTGGGTAGGGGTTGGGGGAGGATGAGGTTTTACAATTAAAATGAATTCCAATTTCCCCTTCCCATGGTTCACACTGAACCACTTCTGGCCCCACTGGGAAGCTACACAGTGGAAGGAAGAAGCCTTCATAGTCAGGAAATGGCACAAAAATGAAGGATTGTCTTGTTTTGTTTTGTGGAAGGATACAGGGATATCTCATGGCATCTGAGGGTAAAAAAATGGGAAGGTGTCACTGGAATTAAAGTCACATCTGCCAAATCACTGGAGCCATGGGAGTCAGTTAACCTCTCTCTCTCTCTCTCTCTCTTTTCGGCTCACTCACCTGTCGACACATGACCACATCATAACCAACCAGAATCTAGCCTCAGCTCTTGAGTCTAGTGTCCTAGTAGCTTATGCACCCTGCACCTTTCTCTGTTTCTTATTTTAAATCTCAAGAGAAAATCTGATTGGTTTAATCTAGGCTATGATTTGCATCCTCTGGAGTCAGATGACCTACCCACCTAATCCGCTGTAAGCCGGCCCCAGGGGGTTGGAATGGAGAGGGTTGGGTCATGTGACACAAAGGGAGCAACCAGAACATGTGGTGTGAGAAGTGGGGGCAAAAGGAACATGATATATATCATATGTATTGTATATATTATACATGTGTATGCATGTATACATATGTGTGTGTAGACACACACACACACATACATATTAAGTCCTCACGTAAAGTCCTAGATAGGCTTTTGGAACTGTGGTGAAACCATGTATAAGGAAACCAGTTTTACCATAGACCAATCAATATACGTAAGAATTAATTTCCCACAGTATCTCATCAATGTTGTAATGAAATGACTTTAAAAGAAACCAAGTTATTCAAGCACTTCCCGTATATGTATAATAGAATGTAAAAATTTTTCATACAGTATTGTTTAGAACCAAAAAACCATGTTCCTCACTCACTGGCTCACTCAGCATGGGCTGCTCGGGATGCATAATTCACCACGCGTTCGCTCAGCATGGGCTGCTTCCAGACTCTGAGTGGAACACTGGACACAGGCAAGGACACACGCCCTCTGCTCGGAAACACACAGTCACTGTATGGGTAGAGGACCAAGGCACAAGCAGCTTCTCAAACGGAGGTAGGCAAAGGCCAGCAGGGACCTCCAGAAAAGAGACAAATAAACAAATAACCAACAAATCAAATATACTACGCCCCAATGGGAAATCTGCAAAGCAACCACAATGACACGAAGAGCAATAGCCAGGCCCTTCCTGGGCTGCAGGCATATGACAACAGTGTCAGAGCCCTGTGGGCCAGTGGCCAGGAGCATGGAAACACAGCAGAAGGCCCAGTGCCCCAGACTGAACCTGCCTTTTGGCCCAAGAACCAGCAGCCTCAGCTGACAGAGGCAGTGTCCTTGCCTCTACCTGAGTTTAATTCAAACCATTCTGTCCAGCCCTAAGTCAGAGTTTTTATTGGGTTTTAGGTTTCTCCATATATGGCAAAATAGAAATATTTTTTCAGTCTTAAATTAGAAACATACCACAGGAGGATTTTTTGAAGCTTTTTAACAACATTGCTGAGTGAAATGCCTTCAACTCGGCAACTGAAACCTAACCAAGGTAACCGCCCACTAGAGACTTTGGTATCAAGAGTGGCATGTGTCCCCTGGCATGTGCTCTTCTCCCCTTTTTCCAAAAACAGCCCACAGTGGTCCTCCAAGTGGTCCTGGGTGTGTGAGTGTTGAAAGACCACTCTGGGATTCTAGAAGAACCAGTAGCAGAGAGGAACAGAACAAAATCACTACTCTGGACATACCCTTTCAAATGGGTATGTCCGTCACCTCCATCTATGATGGTAAAGTGAGGCCCGGGAGAACGCTGTTCTCCAGATGGGTCACACCAGGATTTCCGGCCTGCCTGGCACATTTAGACACCTGAGGCAAGTTGTAAAAGGGATCATTCTCATGAGAGGAGAGGGTGTTAGAGACCAGGGCACAAATGATCTGAGCTCTAGGTGGCCCCAAAGTACTTCATCCAGAAAGTGCTTCTGGCGGCCCTGCTAAGAACACTCCTGCACAGAGCGCTCCTCCGGTGAGCACATTTCACACACACTCTGACATGAGGGGCTCAGGAGCTCTTTGCATGCTGGCTGTACCCTTGCTGGACATCATAAGGAGGGCCTGTTGAATGATCAAAGATGCAGGCATATGGCTTGGCACATGGCAGAACCCAATCCTTTGACATTTTGGACCTAACTTAGAATTTTGGAATGAATGTAGTTGTCTTTTGGACAGAAATCAAGGCAATGAATAAGAGGCAGCTGATAAATGCCAGAAAAAAATACATAAGAATCATGAGAATATGCATAGATTTGTCCTATATGGGGTAATCTAATTTCCTTGAAATAAACCAAGAAACCCTGAAATCTAAAAACCAAAGCATCACTCTTCAAGGCTGCTCTTTGTCCCTGTGATCTGACCACCATCTCGAGGGCAGAGCAGCTGGCCAGCTTGATACCACTGTCACCACATTAGGGACAATGCAAACACAGGGCCAAGAAGACAAATCGCCCCTTTGGAGCACTGGGAAATGGCGGGCTTATTTCTCAGTGCACCATGTAGGGATGGGATTGTGTTTTGCTTTCTGCCCCACAAGCCAACAAATGCCAAGTAGAATAAAAATAATCTGGCACCTCCAGGCTTTGGGGCCTGAGGTTGCATGGGGCACCTTGCCCCCCTTAGAGAACAACCCCAGACCACAGCTGTCTATCGCCCCCCTGATGTTGAGGCTTCCTACGCACCTACACCCAGTGCTGGGTCCGGGCCCGCTCACCACTGCCGGCTGGTGGGGAGGAAGTGACCTTGGTGCTCCAGGTTCCTGCCTGGTGGTAGAGAATGGACCTTCAAGTGAAGTGGTGGGGGAACTGCACAGGTCATAGGCCTGAATAGTGTGTCCCTTGAGCACACATTACAGAAGGAACTTTGGTGAAAAAAAGCCCAGTGGGCTGGAAAAGGCTTAAAGGCTTTCTAGAGACAGGCCTGGAGTTGGTCCTGAAGGACAGGCAGAAAAGGGAAAGGCATTGAGGGCCCGGTGGTGCAGCCAGCACCACTAAGACTTGCAGGTGGGGAATAAACAAGGCGTGTTGGGGGATGGCCAAAGCAGGACAAAGGGCTTGCCTTGCACAGGAGCAAGAATAAGTGAAGTTTCCTCCTCCCAAGTTTATTCCCTGATGTGTCCTCATCTCCGAGAGTCCTCTGAAGTGGTTCTCTTCAGATCTGAAATGCCATCTGACAAAGAGAAAGCAGGCAGGCTGCCTGGAAGAGTACCGCACCTCCCTACCTCCTGGCCCCCAGGCCAAAGGCTTTCACAGTGGCCAAAGACTTGAGAGAAGTCAGCTGGTCCTGTTGCCCCCTCCCCCACTTCTTGCCTCCACAATCGGTGGGGGGGGGGGGGGGGCGGGCAGCTTCTACCATTGATAACTCCCCCAGAACAGGCTCAGTCTGCCCTGCCTTTGGACATAGGGGTCAGAGTGAGCTCTGGGCCTTGGGCACAGCCCCCAGATGCTGGGAAAGTTAAAATGCAGACTGAGGCCCAGCCCCTTGCCCGTCCTTGGCCTTGAGAATATCACTCTGCAGGAAGGGGGGCTACTAAGGGAGCCTCACTACATTAGAGAATGGGGTCAGGACAGCTTTGGACCCCCCTCCCCTGAGTCAGGGACCTGTGCCAGCCTGGCTTTCAGCGGACCTCTGGAAATGGAAAAGATCACAGGCTCTTCTTATCTGGAGTGGCCCTCTGTAGAAACAGCAGCCTCTGGGCTCTGCCAGGCCCCAGAAGCTTTCTCTGCAGCATCAGAATCTCCCTTAATCAGCCTCAACTGGCACGTCTGTTAACTCAGCTCCAGTCCTTCTGCCCCCTCTCTCCTACCTCCTTCCCTGTCAGCAGAAAGAGACACTTGGGGAGTTCATCTGGTTGCTGCCTCACCTTCTGGGTCCCCAAGTGGAGCCTGCTCAGGCCAGCAGCTCCATCTTCTCCCTCTCTGCCCAGGCAGGCATGGCGAGATCCCACTGAGTGAAGGAGAAAAGAGCTGGGGATCAGTCTCACTCACTCACAGCGGCAGTGACCAGCACAGGAATTGGGAAGTGACCATGGGCTAGATTAGACCAGAGCAGCTCCAGCCCCCAACAAAATCTACCTTGGAAAGCTGCTGCCCCTTTGTGTGTGTGATAAAGAGTGAACAGATTCCCACTGCCCATGACAGTGTGGTTTATACCTGTTGTCCCTGCTCAATTCACTCTTGAGAGTGTTCCAGCTGAGATGGTAAGTTATATGGTCACCTTGTTTGACCACTTCCAAGGCTAATGAGTCGTCAAGACAAAATTCGAACCCAGACCTGGCTCCAAATTCCAAGCTTATCCAGATGGAAGGACCAACAAAGGCTTGAGGAGGGCAGATGGTAAACAATCAGAGTGGCGCTTTTGTAGAGCAGCCGACAGGCAGCACAAACAAGAATAGGGAGGATTCCGGAAGACCTCCTGGGGGAAGTAAGGTGGCCACAGGCCATGGCAGGCAAGTAGAAAAAGGAAGAGTGTGTGAGAAGGTGGCAGGCAGCCTGACCCTGGGAGACACATCTCAGCCTCCAAGACTCCCTGGCTAAGATGGCTGTGAGGAAGACATATATTTCCAAGTAATGAGTCTGTCATCTAAAATATCTCCACTTCAGCTTGAATGAAGAGGTTTGATCTCCAAATGCAATCTGGGTACATAGGACAACAATCAGAGCCAGGCATCCGATGCCAGACAGACAATTATTTAAAAAGCCCCTGGGTGAGTGGAGGATGACTTGTTCTCCCTCTGGAGCATCAGGAACATCTGCTGGGCCAGGTCACGAGCAGGCCAGGGCAGAATGTGCAGCCTGGAGACTTGGGGAGGTCTGCTACACAGTCTCTGAGTGACAGTCATCAGCAACCCCAGGAGTCTGGGCATCGGCCCCCAGAGTCTTGCAGACTTAGACCAAGGTGTAAACTACGAGGGCTCCCTGAGGGCGAGGCACTGTGTGGACAGCACCCAGGGTACCAGCTGGAGACCTGGGCTTATGAAGAAAGGTCACAGAGCCCAGGAAGGCCCCCAAGCCAGGATACCTTCCCTGCCTGGTCAATTCCTTCTCATTTTAAAGTTTAGCTCCACTAAAAGGTAAGCAGCGTTATCCCATTTTACAGAAGAGGTAGCTGGGGCCAGAGGGGTCAAGTAACCTGCCAAAGAACACACAGGTAATTAGAAGGCAGGACCTGGATCCAAATACAGGCCCACTGACTCCCACCCCCAGGTCAGGGTTGCCTCCAGTAATCACAGGCTATAGCACAGCTTCCGAGACTGAGGAGACTGTGGAAGGGAACTGTGCTTGGCTTTCAGGGCCGGGAACAGGGAGCCACCACTTTCAGGGCTAATCTTGCCGGTCAAGGCCCCAGGCCTTGCTTCACAAACAAAGGACCTTGAAAAGAAGGGGCAGGGCTGCAGATAGCAGAGCGGTCCCACACTGCTCATCAACTCTTCTTCCCAGCTTAGGTCAGTGGCAGTACTGGTCATTGGCCATGTCAAAATCTAAGGAACTTCATGCAGCGAATAATAGCCCCTTCCCTTCCACTCCCTCCAGAGATCACTTGCCCCACCTGCCACTCCCCCCTACACACCAATGAGTCCCATGGAGAAGGCTCTAGCAGGCAGGGTAGCAACAAGACAGGGTAACTCTCTACTGTCCTTCCCCTGTCTCCAGACAGGAGTGTTTGACAGGGAATGGGGAGAAAGGCCAGGCCTGGGGTCCTAGCAGGGCTGTCAGCATGCAGGGGCAGCAGGTGGGATGCTCGAGAAGCTAGAGCTCAGTAAAATCAACCCAGGGACAAGGGTGTGCGGCTGGCAAGCCAGACCCACATTTCAGTACTGGGGAGACCAAGGCCAGACAGGGAAGGGCTTTGCTCAGGGCCACTGCGTGAGGGCAGGCTGCTCTAGGGTGGGCTCCCAGGCCTGGACTCCTCCACACAGCTCTGAAAATTGTGTTTCTAGGGGCTACAGCAGCCCCAGGACTTTCTTCTCTTTTACCCTGTGAGCCTGTGATTTCACGTCCTCCCTTACTTCATAGATGTGGTCGCGGTGCAGAAGCCAGGTCCCCTGAGTCCCCCAGAGAGGAATCACCCCCCATTGCTCAGGCACTGACAGAGAACAGAAGGGGGGCCACAGGAGGGGTGGAGAAAGACCAAGGTCTGGCACTTTGCAGGTCTGTATTTAGGCTCCACACCTGCTGGCTCGCTGCTCTTGTCATCTGGGCTCGGCTTCCCCACCTGTAAAGTGGGGGCAGTGGCAGTGCCTCCCTCAGAGGACTGTGGGGAGAATGAGACAGGTGCATGTGCAACCGACACACAGCCAGCCTCCATTCAGGACGTGCTCCTCCTCTTCCTCGCCATGAAGAATCTCCCCACCCCACCCCAACTACGCAATCTCTGGGCTCCTAGAAAAGACTTCCGTGGAGTCTTCCTTTAGTCGCAGCTTGGCTCCAGCATATGGGATTGAGGTCTAATATCCAGCAGATCTAGAGCCCCTACGTGTGCTGAGTCAGTGCGGACACCGTGAGTGGGAGGTGTAATGCTCACGGTCTGGTTGTGGGGACCACGGCTTTAGTAGGCACACAGTGGGCCTTCAATAAGCATCTGCCCAAAGTCTGACTCATGACTCATACAGCCAACTGACAATCACTATCCACCTCATTCCCTCATTTTCACGATGGACTGTCACACCCAGAGGATGTGATGAGAACACAGAGACTTCCAAAAACTTGCATGAAGTCACCACAGCAGGCTAGTGCCAGAGACTGGACTTGGGTGCCAGCAGAACAGATTTCTTAACAGAATAATCCCTGACTTGGAAATCAAATTGGCTTGAATATCATTTCAAGCCTTGGCTTTATTTACCACTTAAGGCTGTGTGACCTTAAGCAGGATACTTAACCTCTCTGATCATCAGTTTCTTCTGCAAAATGAGGTAACATCTTTCTCCCAGAATGGAACTGAGGTTGACAAGAGATCCCTGGATGTAAAGTATCAAATGTAGTGTGAGAGGGGCTCAGCACCTGCCCACCCTCAGCCCCCCTAGAGTAGCCAGACCACAGTGACCCAGTGGAAAGGCCGTTAAGTGCCAGGTAGTAAAGCTCAGTTCTAGAATGTCCTTAGAAGAGCAGCAAGAGATAGAAAACCACACAGGAGCTTGTTTTCAAAGACAAAGAAAAATATGATTAAGTAGGCCCAAGAATGCTGTTATAAAAGAATGAAAATATTTTCCTCACGAGGACATTTATATGTCAACAGATGATAGGGGGTGGGAAGAGCCACCACAAGGCCGCCAGGCACTGCCAGCCACATGACACGAGGATCCATAAGCAGGGCCAAGCACACCGCAGTGGGCCAGCTGGGTAAGGGGGGCCTTTTACAGGCCTCGGTTCTCCAGCCTATAAAATGGGACTGCTCAATCTGCTCTCAGTCTGGCCATGGCTCCTTTCTTTTTTCTTTTCTTTTTCAAATAATAATTGTATATATTTAAGGTGTACAACATGATGACCTGATATACATGTTTACAGTGAAATGATTACTATAGTCAAGCTAACTAATATCTCGTCTCCCCACACAGTTACGTTTGTGCGTGTGTGCGTGGTGAGAGCACCTGACACCTATTCTGTTAGCCAATTTCCGGTACTCAGTACAACACCACTAACTACAGTCATCGCGCTGCACCTCAGAATGCTGCACTTCCTCATCCTACCTAACTGCCCCCTAGTGCCCCCGACCAGTACCTTCCCATTCCCTCCCCGTCCCTGCCCTGGTAACCACTGTTCTACTCTCTGCTTCTGTGAATTTGACCTTTTTTAGATTCTACATAAGTGAGATCATGAAAAATTTTTCTTTCTGTTACTGGCTTATTTCACTTAGGATCATCGGTGTTATGGCAAATAGCAAGGTCTTCTTTTCTAGGGCTGAATAATATTCCATTACATTTACGCCATAATTTCTTATCCATTCATCTGTGGCTCCTTTCAATCTGCCCTCCTGGTAAACTGGACTGCAACACCTGTCGTTACCGTCTCCAGGTCAGTGGAAGGAGCTGACAGGTTTTAGTCAGGCTCAGAAATGTTAGGGAGTGCTCCTGAGGTCCCGCAGGTAAGAGTGTGCCAGAGCCCACGTGGCCCCACACTGCCTCCCCATCCTCCCCACCCCTCCACAGTGCCCTGTGAACGCCCTGATGTGAATCAGACACCCACTAGCTAGCCCACAGGCAAGCACTCTCAGCACCCCCTGCCCACCCTCTCACTTAAGGGTCAGCCCACCTGGTCCTGTCAGCTCTGCCCCTCTCCCAACACCCAGACACAACATGTGGGAATTTTCTTTCTGGTTGTCCTCACCTTGCTCCTCTCTGCTCAAGCGACCGTGACCAGTTTCCTATTCTCAGGTTCCTTGCCTCCCTCTCACTTTCCTTTCTCACTGTTGCCAGCCTAGGCCAACTCTCCTCACCTGGTCCTTGGGTCATAGCAAGCACCCACCTGACCTTGCACATTCTAGATTTTCACCCCCTCTCAAGTGCCCTCACGGACATCAGCTTCTGAGGACCGCCAACGCGCTTATCCCCATCTTCCACCCACATCCTCTCCCCGGCTTTGAATCCTTCTGCACCTCCTTCCCCTGCCAACTACCTGATACAGTTCATAGCTTTCGTAGCTACACCCCTACCTCTGCCTGCTGCACACAGAAGGTGCTCAATAGAGGCAAGTTGATGATAAACACCTTTGTATTAACATCATTGGGATCCCCTTTTGTTTCTAGATTTCACCTGCAGCTCCTGGAGTCTGTGAGGTCCCAGCATGAGCCAGTACCACAGTGAGTGCTCACAGAGCACCTACTAATCTGCCCTGGGCCCAGCTACTCCTGCATCTTCCAAGCAGGACTCTGACAGCAGACCATGCCCACCCTGAGGACGGTACACAGGCTGGCTGCAGGGACTCAGAAATGGGCCCTCCATTAACCCAGGAGGAACCCCCCTTTCCCCAGCCTTAGGCACTGACCTCTGAGCCCAGAGAACATAGGGCAGTTCACCCCCACTCCATATTGGGACACAGCGGTAGAGGACTTAAAACACCTCCGTGTTCTCAGGATGGAGAGTCTTAAGTGAGGAAACTGAGGCTCCAAGTGGAATGTACTCCAGTTACCCGGAGCACAGATTCAGGCCCTCGCTGTTCCGACCCATTCACTATACCCTGCCATCCCTCTCCATCCAAATCCTCTGGCAGGGAGTTACAATAAATCCTCAGCCCCAAGTGGACTGATCCTCTTCCAGGTCCACCCAGGTCCACCTTGGGGGCATTCTCTCATGAGAGAACTGCCCAGGACAGCTGCCAGTGCTTGGGAAGGTCCCCAGGGAAAACTTCCCAGGAGCTGGCTGGGGGTGGGGTGATGATGAAGGCACAGCAAAACTGTCTGCTGGAGGCAGGCCATCCAGGTGTAGGGCAGGCACTCCCTTCCTCTCCCTGCAGGTGGCAGGCAGAAATTAACAGTTCCAGGACAACACTCTCAGGGCCAAAGGGGGAGTGGCCATGAGAAGACAGCCAGGGTTCTGCCACACACGCTATGTTCCATTATGAGAGCCCTGCATGGGGGGGTGGGGGAGTGAGAAGTGTGGGCAGCTCCACTGTGAATCCTCTGTGCTCCCAGCAAATGCTGTGCAGGTTGAGAACTGGTGCAATGTACAAGCAATGAGGTTTTCCTGAACAACAGCTGCCACTCTAAAACCTTCCCAGGCCCAGGCCCAGTGGATCGAATTGGGCCTCTGACTGCTTACGTTCAGGTGGACACAGTCAAAAAGCAGACTCTTCTGCCCCACAGCAGTCTGGGTCTTCCAGAAACTGTGGCCCGCCCCAACAAGAATCAACCTCGCTGCCATGGTTCTCAGGTCCCTGGCTGTGGCTGTGGATCAGGCTGCTTGCTAAGCACTGAAGATCCAGCTGTAAATGAGATGAGCACCCCGCTTCCACAGGGCTCAGGCTGATGAGGGGGGACAGTCCAGTGAACAGCCCTGAGCCATGTGCTGAGGCTATGAATTAGAGATACAGACCGTTGAGTCTGCCTGCTCGCTGCTCCCCTCAGCAGGACTCGGCCAGCACAGAGTTTCTGCTGGGTCTGGGCTGCTACGGTGTGGGCCACATGACTCCCCCAGCCCAATCCCAGCTGGTCCAACCAGGACAGACACTGCCAAAAGTGGCCAGTCTACTAGCTGGCTGGTAAGAAGATGAAGAGGGCCATGATGAGTCTGGCTTTAGAGAACTGGAGTTTTAAAAGCAGGTGAGTTAGACTGGAAAGGGCCACAAGGCCGGGCTGGGGCCAGAGAGGCCTTGATAGCCACGCCCAAGCTAAGGCAGCAGAAACTATGAAAAGCCTAGGCCTAAAGAGAGGGCAGATAGTGCTGACTCCAGGATTGCAAGGGCCGGAGTGATCAAGGAAGGCTACCCAGATAGATGAGACCAGACTGGGAATGTAAAAGATCTTCAGGACACAGGATCAGAGCTCAACTAGCACTTAGTTCATCCAAGAAACATCTATTTGCCCATTTCCAGACCCCATATTGGGATGACTATGACTTGGTCTGTGCTCCCAAGGAGTCCACAGCATGAAAGGGGACATAAAGGTTAGTCTGATGATGGCAGCATGGGAGAATCAGCACTGTGAGAGAAGGCAGCACAGGAGGCTGTGGGAACTTGTGGCAGACACAAGGCCTAGCCTGTTTTCCACAAGGCAATTCACCTCCCAGTCCAAAGCTACCATGACAATGGGGTGATTCTAGAAAGGGACCAGGTCCACTAGGTTATAACTGGCTCTGCTTGTATTGGATAGCCCAAGGTGAACTCAAACAGCTGGTTTATGGCCCCAAGCAACTGCAAAAGGCTGATTGTCCACTGACATGCCCATTCCTGGTGTGCAAGGGTCAGAGCAGAAAGATGCTCTGCCTCTATGCCCATTCATGTGGCAGTGGCCAGGGCAGCTCCTCAAAGTGGCTCAGCTCCAGCCTCCACACTGACCACAAGTGCAGGGGTGAGCGAGCATTTGGAAAAATCAATCAGACCATCTCCACTGGGCCTGTGGGAGAGGAAAGCAAACAAGTGATCGGTGCTCTTGGGCCTTGGATTCTTAATCTGAAAAGAAAAACCATCTGCTCCATGAGGTTGTTCTGAGGATCAAGTGAGAGTCTGCAGGCAGAGCCTGGTTCAGTGCCACACACCCTGTAAGTGCCCCACTGCCATTAGAGGGTTGGGCTTGGTGGGCTGAGCCACGTAGTCCTCCAGACCAAGGGACTGGGTGCACCTCTCCTTTGCATCCCTGCCCCAAAGGTATGTGGAGCTCATGCCTCCATGGGGCATTTTACTCCCCTACTACAGTGAGTATTGCTTGTTTATTGTCTGCTTTGGTCTAAAAACAATTGGTTAAAACCAGTACCTCTTAGGACCAGGAGGTTACCAGGCTTCATGCTTTGTTGCTTTTGTTGTTGTTGTTTCAATTTATGTGGAACTAACATTTACTGAGCAACTTTGATTTTACAAACTAGATGGCTTACACGCTATCTCATTTGATTCCAATATATAATGGGATGAAAGACGGCAGAATATCTTTTAGGAAAAGAACTGTGTTGGTAAGTGACATAACCTCCCTAAGCCTCGTTTCCTCAGTTTCCTCAGCACAAAGGGGACCATAATCATATCTATCTCATGTAGCCACTGTGAAGATTAAATTAGATAATACACAGGATGCACTAAGCACAATACTGAGGGAAAGCTACCTTTCTAGTGCCTAGAATGTACCAAGCATAAAGTATGAAACTAATCAATATCTGATTGGCTGATTGATTTGCACATAGTAAGCACTAATAATTGTTATTTATACCATTTGTCTATGAACCCTTACAAATGGGCATGTTTGATAATGAAGATGAGGCCCTTGGGACATGGTTTCCGGGTTTGGGATGAAATAAAAACAATATTGTTCAGGCAATCAGAGAAAATTCTCCTGAGGTTAAAATGATTAAGGGACTTCCAAAAATGAAGGGGTCTGAAACTCCCCTTTAAGCTGTTTGCTTCCTCAAGATGTAATTCTCCTCTACTGCCTAAATCCTTCAATAAAATCTGGTGGGTGGTGGTGTAGGGGGTGCAGCGACTGGGGCACTGTCCATCAGACTGACACGAAAAAGAGAAGGTACAAAACACGCACACAGCAGACAAACACAGAGGGTTAAGAACTTAGCCACAGCAAGCCCTCTAAAGAGATAAATGCACACTACACAATACAGTCTATAAAACTACCACTAAAAGGGCAGTAAAAGAATATGTGATTCCCAAATTAACAGAAAAAAATGGAATAATTAAATCCAGAGTCTTTGAGGAAAGTCGTAGCAATGTCCTGCTATAACAATGGTTGGCCGGAACCTGGTGCTCGACCCCCATCCCAGCCGGCCATCTGGACCCAGCTTTCTGCCACCTCCTACCTCTCCTCAGCCACCCACCGTGACAACTGTGTCTACCTGGAAGGTGCATCAAAACTACCACCAGGACTTAGAGGCCGCTGTCAACCACCAGATCAACCTGGAGCTCTATGCTTCCTACATCTACCTGTCCATGTCTTACTACTTTGACTGCGATGATGTGGCTTTGAAGAACTTTGCCAAATATTTTATTCACCAATCTCATGAGGAGAGGGAACATGCTGAGAAACTGATGAACCTGCAGAACCAACAAGGTGGCTGAAGCTTCCTTGAGGATATCAAGAAACCAGACCATGATGACTGGGAGAATGAGCTAAATGCAATACAGTGTTCATTACACTTGGAAAAAAAGTGTAAATCAGTCACTACTGGACTTGCATAAATTGGCCACTTACAAAAATGACCCTCATTTGTGTGACTTCATTGAATCTCACTACCTGGATGAGCAGGTGAAATCCGTCAAAGAATTGGGTGACCATGTAACCAACTTGCACGGGTT
Source organism: Macrotus californicus (assembly GCA_007922815.1). NCBI lineage: Eukaryota > Metazoa > Chordata > Mammalia > Chiroptera > Phyllostomidae > Macrotus > Macrotus californicus. The sequence continues at coordinate 23,832 of VMDR010010850.1, forward strand.
GGGGACCCCTGAAACTGGCATGAAACTGGCATCTCTTGACAAGCACTCCCTGGAAGACAATGAAGAGAACTAAGCCTTAGGCTGGTGTCCCATAGCCAGGGGTTTGAGGGGTACTTCCCTGGTCTCTAGAGAGGTACATGCATGTTGGAGTTACCTTTACCTTTTCTATAACTGGTAATAAATCATCCACTTATATTCTTTAATTTATACCATTCCTTCAAATAAAGTAGTTTGGCACCCCTCAAAAAAATATCCAAAAGTGGAAGACAAGAAAAAGAAAAGAAACCTCATGTGGGACCAATAGGAAGCTTATAATAATATGGCACATTTAAATACATTGAATGTAAAGGGACTAAATGTTCCGATTTAAAAATTCCAACAAAAGATTATCAGAAATATTTTAACTTAAACATATCTAATTAAAAAGAGAAAGATATAAAACGTAAGTATATAGAAAGGTGCTATAGTCTGAATGTTTGTGTCCTCCAAAAACTGTATGTTGAAAGGTAATGATAGTAAGGGGTGGGGCCTTTGGGAGATGATTAGTGCCCTCATGAAAGAGACCCCACAGAGGTCCCCTGCCCCTTCCGCCATGTGAGGTTATAGTTACAAGATGGCCATCAATGAGGAAGCAGGCCCTCACCAAACACCTAATCTGCCGGTGCCATGACCTTGAACTTCCCAGCCTCCAGAACTGTGAAAAATGCATTTCCATAGTTTATAAGCCAGCCAGCCTATGGTATGTTGTTATAGCAGCCCAAACATACTAAGACAGAAAGGTTATAAGTAAAAGGATAGAAAAAGATATACCATGCAATCAATAACCTAAAGAAGCAGTGTGGCTATACTATTATTAGTCAGTGAAAACTTTAAAGCAAAAAGCATTACTAGAAAATAGGACAGCCAGTTCATGGTGATAAAAGATTCTGTTCATCAGGAAGATAAAACAATTCTAAATGTGTATGAAGATAATAATATGCCCTTAAAACATATAAAACAAATATGGGCAAATCTATAAGAACGGAAATAAAGTCTCAAAATGAGAGCTTTAATAATCAGTAGATGTTTAAAGCAGCAAATAAAAAATCAGTAAGGATAAAGAATATTTTAATAACATTTAACTAACAGACAACACCTATAGAATAAAAATTTTTTTCAAGTACACACAAAACAATGACAAAATTCACATATACTAAACCATGAAACAAGTCTTAACAATTTAAAAGTACTGAGCCCTAGCCAGGTGGCTCAGTTGGTTGGGGCATCATCCTGTACACTAAAAGGTCGCAGGTTCCATCCCCACTCAGGGCACATATCTCAGTCGCATGTTCGACCTCCAGTCATGGTATGAAGAGATGACAACCAATCAATGTTTCCCTCTCACATCAATGTTTCTCTCCCTTTCTCATCAAAAAACATATCCTTGGATGAGGATTGTTTTTTAATTTTTAAAGAAAAGTATTGAATTATATGTTCTCCAACTATATGCAATTAAGTTAAAATCGGTAACAACAACAAACCCTAAAAAATACTTATATGTTTGGGAGTTCAGGAATGTATTTTGAAATAACTAGCGGATCAAAGCAGTCCCAGGACAAACTAGATAAATTTGACCTGAGTGATAACAAAAATACTACCCAGCAGAATTTGTCAGATACAGCTAACACAGTTCTTAGAAGAAAATTTATAGTCACATTTCTCATTATATTTATAATGAGAAATTAATGAATTGAGCAATTTTCTCAAGAAGTTAGTAAAAGAAATTTGGGGAAGACAATAGCAGGGTGACAGCTTAGCTTTTTAATCTTCCCAGATCCCCATATCAAAACAGGAAGTGTTTAGTTAGCAAAACCAAAAACTTACAGACAATATTTGCCAAAAAAAATAGAAGCTAAGACCTAAATAAATGAAGAGGTATCCCACGTTCACGAATTGGAAGTCTCAATATTGTTAAGATAGGGATTGTTTCCAAACTGGTTTTCAGAGTCAACAAAATCCCAATTAAAATCCTAGCAGGATTTTTAAAAAATTATTTACTAAGCTGATTCCAAAATTTATATAAAAATACAGAATAACTTAAAATAGCCAAATAACTCTGAAAAAGATGAACAAAGTTGGAAGGCTTACACTCCCTGATTTCAAGGCTTACTAGGAAACTACAGTAGTCAAGGCAGAATGGCATTGCCATATAGACACAGATCAATAGAGCAGAATAGAAAGTCCAGAGATGGATGCACATTGATATGGCCAATTGACTTTGACAACGTTGCCAAAGTAATGGAATAGAGAAAGAAAATCTTTTCAACAAGCTATTCTGAAGAGATCTTAAAGCCAGGAAGAAGCAGAGAAGGGATCAGGACACGAATCTGTCCAGCTACCAAACCCACAATCTAGATACTGTCCAAAAAGACAGGAAAATAGAGAAGAGATTAAGAAAAGCATGGTGGAGATCAGACCCTCTAGGTCACCTTGTTCCTCACCAAAGGGGATGAAGGAACACCTCATCCCTAGCAAAAGGGGTCTCTCCACATACACATCAACATCATGCCATGAGACATGATCAGAACCAGCAGGAAAAGTGTGCTTATCCTAGAGATGCTGTTTCAGGAGACCAAGCTGCCTGCTGGGGTAGAAGTAGGGAAGAGCCTGGGCCTTGAGACTCTTTTAATGGGTGGGGATTTAAGGGCAGATAGGAAGGGGAGAAGAGAGGAAAGGCCAGAAAGGAAAGGTGGGCTCTGAAGTAAGCTCTACAGAATGAAATGCTACTCAACGACCGATCTAGATCTATCCCCTCACTGTATGGGAGTAAAAACAGGCTCAGGAAGAGGAAGGAACTTAAAGGAAGCTACATAGCCAAGTACCAGATCTAGGATTTTAATTTAACACATTTTTCTCTGCAAATGCAGCTAACTATGGAAAGTATGGATTTTCCTAGGAAATTGGGACAGATGGCCATTGTGACTGCCATGATAGAGGGTGGTGGTTCTAACATTCCAGCAGATGTTCCTGTCTCCCCTTTCCCCAGGGCCATGAGTAAACAAGCCTTCCGCATGCCGCCCACATAGTGAGCCACCTCACTTGGGGGCTTGCTCCAGAGCTCAGGGAAATCCCCTGGGCCTATACTCACCCCAGGGTTCTGTGGACCCAGGTCAAGTCCCTCAGGTTGAGTGGCCAGGCCAGGGCACTACTGTCCCTACCTCTGCTCAGAGTGAGCCCCAGCAATGATTCTGACAAGGAGGATCCAGCCTGAGGACTCACAAGTCATTGGTCATCCCTCCAGGCCCCCAAAAAATCAGGAGGACTACCAGCCCAGAAAACCAGGAGGGTAAGTACAGAGCTGGCAGAGACTGGTTGGGCAAAGCTCCAGTTAGACCTACATTAACCTGAGATTTTGGCCTTTTCGTATCAGTCTGACCAGTAAATCCACTGTAGGCTGGATGTGCCAGGGCCTGCCTCTGTGTCACACAGGACAAGGAGATGATTATCCTCAACACCCACCTCATCTGAGCTCCCCACATTCCACTTCTACGACAGCCTGACCAAAAGGCTGACTTCTCCTCAGCCTCTCACACTAGCCTGGGGATTCCCAGAGCCAGGAACCTCTGGGAATTCATCCCTGATTCTGGCTACCAGCCCAGGTGTAGGGATTCAGTGGATGTTTTCTCGAATTCTAATTACATAAAGAATCTGCATTCTGGAAACTTCGCAAAAGTTTCATCATTTTTGTTGTTGTTGCTGTTGGTAAGGTAATTTCTCTTCCATTCTCCTGAGTTTCTTGATGTAAATTTCCTTTAACAGAAAAACATAAACTTTGCTTCAGACAAGCTACATAGAAAAGGAGGTTGCCATGTTTTGGCCAAGCTGGCATCACTAGCTGGGGGACCTAAAATTCCCAAAGCTGGGGCTGGGGAGGTGGCTGTCCATGGGCAGTGGGAAGGAGATTAAATTAATACATATCAATACAGCTGAATTTGTGGAGGAGTAGCTAGGACAAGAAATGTGAGGGAAAGCCAGGAAGCAGGGAAATCTGGATGAAAAGGACTATTCCCCCATCCACCTGGCTCTTCCTCCTTCATTCCTGCCATTTTCATCAAGCCCAACAGCATGTTCTGAATGGCCCACCTCCTGAACATCTCTCAGACCCTGCACCTCTCTCCATCACCTAATCCCAGTCACTGTTTTATCTCCTCTGAACCACTCACACCGCTTCTTCCAGCGCAGCCTCCATATCCGCAGAGGACCAGGCAGATCTCTTAGGAACAACTCTGACCACACACTCCCCTGCTTGAAATTCTTCGGCTTTCTATACACCTTGAAAAAAACCCAAACACCCTTCCTTTGCTAACAGGTTGCACGTGACCTGGCCCGTGCCCACCTCTGCCCACCCATTTTGCATTCTCCCCATGCCCCACACAAGTCTCTGTTCCCCAAACACAGCGAGCTCCTTCTGTCTTCAAACCCTTTGTACCACCCCTAACCGAGGAACTCCAGCTGAACCCTGACCCTCTTTCTCACCTCAGCTGGAGATCTGTCCCCAACCACTTAATCAAGAGCATAGTCCTCCAATTGTTTCATTCCCTATCACAATGTGTAATGACACTACTTACATTTGTTTACTTGTTGATTAGTGGTCTCCACATAACATGAGCTCCATGAGGGCAGACATCATGGTTTTTGTCTTCACCACCATACCCCAGCACCTCCCACACAGCAGACTCACCAAAACCAAGGATTTGTTGAGGGAATGGTGACAGAGACCCTCCTACAAACCTGCCAGAAATCCCATGGGGCTGGGCCCACAACAGGCCCCCCAGAGCTCCAGGGAAGCCAGAAAGAGATACAGACACTGGGTGGCAGGGCAGGACAGCGTCACAAAGCAGACATGAGTACCAAGGGCTGGAAAGAGAAACATCCCAGGATGGTAGAGAGAAGCCCTGGAAGTCAGCTCCAGGAGAGGACCCCCAACCTGGCCAATTTCCCTCACATCTGCAAGTCCACATTTACGACAGTACCTCAGGCTACAGGCGTGTGGGGCCAAGATGGGAGCATTTTTCATGTTCTCTTGCTCTCAGACGAAGCAACTAGTGGTCAAAGAGAGCAGAATCTGGGTAACCAACTGAGACAGGCTCCTGTATAAATAAATGGGTACAATGCCTACCTGACTAGATTGTTGTGAAAATTAAATGCTGTAATATATGGAAAGCAGCTAGCACCTTACCAGACATGCTCTTAATTCCCTCCTCCCATTCCCCCACCTCCCAAGGAGAAAGACTCAGGACGTAATCCCTCTCCCTGCCTCCTCCATGTCTACCCTGAACTGTGATATCTGGGTGGGAAACAGCTTCAGGCTGCAGATGCTATGACAGCGTTGCTTAAATTAAATTATACTGAAACCAGAGATGCCTTCAGCTCTCCCAGGGAGTTCAGAAGTGTTCACCCTGAGAGTAACTGCACACTGCACAGGAAAAGGCATTCAAGTTGATAAGGAGTCATTCGGATCACCATCTAAAGAAGCTTTAGCCTTTGAAATAAACTCATTCCTTATTAGCATACACTTGGGATTTCCAGGACTGAATATTATTTCTATTACACAAAACCCATTTTGAAGATATTTTTTCATGCTGTCAGAGTCCTATGTAATTTCATCTCTCCACAATGTTACTGTATTTCAAGTGTACAGAGCGATAGGCCCTGATGAGAAAGGAAAAGAGAAAGAGGGGAAATGAACAAGAGTCATTGATCCAATCAGGGGTAGAAGCAGGGCACCAGTACAAATGACACAGTCCAAATCCCTGAGAACCTTCCAGCCTGAAAGCAGCAGAAGTCCACTGAAAGCCAACTCAGGATTTAAAACAGGAAGCCACTGGTAAATTTTCTCTTTAAAATGCTCATTTCAGTTATAATGGAAAATACATATGCAGAGTGGGGGGTAAAGAACAGTAGTTAAGAAACTATTCCATAGG